>BRYA01000106.1:62405-75703 GCA_030267965.1 Triparma columacea | reverse complement strand
CCTAACCCTAACCCTAACCCTAACCCTAACCCTAACCCTAACCCTAACCCTAACCCTAACCCTAACCCTTTACATACTCTACACACTTTACACCCTTTACACCCTTTACACACTCTACTTTCAAACAAACCTTACCCTTACACCAACACACACACACACATACACACCTTCAAACACACTTACAAACACACACAAACAATATCACCTTATACCCCCCTTTTCTCTACTCTCCCCCCTCACTTTCTCTCTCTCTCACCTCTACACAACCACACTCTTCTATCTTTTATTCATCTCCATACACATCTACTTTACTTCCATTATACTCACAAACCACTACTCTAACTTCTTTCTTCTTCTTTCTCTTCTACAAAATCACACTCACACTACTTTTATTCATCCTTATACACATCTTCTACCCTCCTCTCTTCTAATCTCACTCCTTTATTTCATCCCCATACACATCCACTACACTTCCATTATACTCACAAACCCTATAACACATTTACAACTCTTCAAAACTACATAAATATCTACAACACTCCCATTATACTCACAAACCACTATAATCCTTCCAAATTTCTCTAAAACTCCTTACACTCCCACTACACTTCTTCAATACTCACATACCACTTAAACACTCCTACAATACACAACATACACCTAACCACTTACACATTAATCACAACAATAATTAATCAAATCATTTATCCTAAAATGTTGCTGCCCTATTAGCTACTCCCCATCCTCATTTTCCGGCACAACACTGCTTACTTTTGCTTTCCCACCTCCTACCCCAATAATATCTCCACCATCAGCGCCTCCAACACTTGCTCTCCTAATACTTGCTCTCAAAGTACCTGCTAGACCATAATAGGGTCAAGTGGCTCAAACACCCATACTGTGTGAATCTTTACTAAAACATTCCCAGCCTCTACTGGAAAGTCTTCATAAATCTCTTCTGTGTCTGCAACATTAATAATAACTTTACCATCATGTTGCTTGAACCAGGTAATTTTACTCCTCCCATCACGAGGAGCAGATCCAGGGAGACCAAGGTCTCTTGTTGTGATGTAGTAGAGAGTGTGGGGGGTCACATTGATGGTTTTTAAGAAAGTCAGTCCCCATTTCTTTAAATCAGTTCTGGTCTCTCTGCTGTTCAATACTGATATTTGTCTTGCTGCACACTCCTCAACACTAGCATCTACCACAGTAGTCGCATAACCAGTCCCACTGCTTGCCCCATCAACATGAACTAGCTTCATTTTGACCCTCTCATCAGGACTCTTCAGATCATCAAAGTTCTTATCCTCCTTGCACTTCTCATAGAATTCCGTGCCTTTCCTGATTGCAGCCTTCTCCTCATCTTTATAATCGAGGGGTTCATTCTTGATGATGTTGGCAAGGGATGCTAGTGCAGCTTTATCAACCTCCTCATCTTTTTGGAAAGCATTGATGACCTCTTTTATCACACTGAGAGATTCTGGCAGTTTTCTGTTTATCAGTGGGACAGGAATGTGCCCTCCTGCATCAGCATACTGGTAAAGCTTCATCTTACACTGAGGCACCCCAACCAAGTCTTCCACGTTTTCAGCTTTGAAGAGGGACTTTGCGACACCTCTGGTGGTTTTTCCTATTATCCCTCCATAATCAATGGTGTCATCTACTGGTGAAGTTGCCACAGTAACACTACCATATGAGTTCCTTTGCCAGGTACTCCTGAACACAAATTCCCTCTCTTGGATTCTAAGTGGCATCTTCTTTATTGTTGCAAATATCTTCTCATTTGTTCTAGTAACTCTCTGAAAGACTTCAAGTCTAGCGAGATTTCCAGCTTCCATGCCTATCTTTTTTCTCTCCCTGCTGCAGTACTCGAAGTACCAAGCAGCTGCTTCTTCTGCTGTGCAGTCTACAATGCCCTCTGCACTTCCCAGTGCAATACTCCTCTCGCCCTTAGCTTGGTGCGGGTACTTTCTTTCCATCTTTGTTCCCTCGAATGGTGAGGTGAGAGTCTTCCAGCCATCTTCATTTCCCCCGAAGAGCTTCTCCAACTCCCCAAACAACTTCTTCTGGTCCTCCTCCAACTCAACCCCTTCCCTCATCCTCTCCACCAAGGCCCCCCTGACCTCAGCATCAACTTCCTTCCCGTTCCTCCTGAACTTCTCCTGCAATCTGTGGGCCTCAACAAGCTGCTTCTTTGCAAGGTAGTCAATTGCATTATCCATCAATGTCTTATGAATGCCAGAAAGTTTCAGATCAACTGTTTGAATGCGTGTCACTCTGCATACATCTGGAGCGATCTCGTTGAAGAAGTAGGCACCTGTAGTCTCTGCTAGCACAAATCCTTCCTTACTGAGGTCCTTGAAGCCTTCTCCAAGGTACTCTGTCAGCGGAACAAACCCAAACAAGTAGGCTACCCTGCCATTGCTCGACTTGATTTCCTTCCAAGAGAACCAGGTTTCAAAGAGACGGTCTTTTGCTGGGCGAGGCACATGAAATCCTTGATGTTGATGTTGACTTCTTGTTCCATCTACATTCTCCAAAATGACTCTAGGTAGATTGCCATTAGCACTGTAATGTTCTGCAGCAAAAGTGTAAGTGTTGCCCAAACTTATCTCAGCTGCAACCTTCGTACCCCCTTGTCTACAGTGACCCCAAAGGCTGCCCACACATTGTCCTCCTCTCTCCACAGGAACTTGTCAATTCCCTCCTTCAATGTCCCCTTGATTCTCTTCCCTTTTGTTTGAAGTTCCTTATCTAGGCTCCCGACCCTCTCCAACATTGCCTCCTCCTCTATTGTCAGATGTGGTGCTCTTGGCATGACCTCCTCCATAAAGTGCTGCTTCCTTCTCTCATCAATAACACCAGGCTTTTGGAAGTGTTTCTCAATCTCACCAATAATGCACTTGAAGGCCTTGACAATTTCTCTTCTTTTCTGGTTTATTTTTTCTATGCTGCTAGATTTCACGGTAGATATTTTCTTTGGGAGGTTACTTTTCGTCTTACTAGCTATTGTAGTCACAGACTGAGCTACATTGGTCTTGCTTTCAGGTGCTCCTAGTTCTTTTTTCTCTTCGAGCAATACTGTAATATTTCCTGCAAAGGTCAGAGCTGTTTGCCCAAGTTCGAAATCAGCTAATCTGATGTGACCTTCCACCATTCCCCTTGGGTTGTTTGAGTTGTCTGCTACATTTTCTGCTAGATCTACATCTTTGACTTGTCTAATTTGGATGGTATATTTTGAGTCGTCTGTGTTTTTGGTCACCATCATGTTCATGAGGAATTCAGCTGAGATTTTCCGTCCCTTTGTTTGCTTCCATAGCACAATCCTTTCGCCTTTTTTGCTTGTTTGAATGGTTTGCCTTGTGAAGCCTCCCTCCTTAATGTCACTAAGTAAAAAGTCGAGGACTTCTTCTGGATTATGGTGCAAAACTAAACCTAGTTCGGTTTTCAAGTCATGATTGTCCTGAGAGTGGTGAAATAGACCTTCCATTGCACCCCTTTCCTCCAACTTTGCAATAAATCTTGTAGTGGCTTCTTTGATCTCCTTCTTGTTGTATCTTCTTTTGCGGACAGCAGCCATTAGCTTTGCTATCTCTTTCGGTCTGAGGTTAGTGTCAGCGACATTTTTTGGGGGCTTTGTGGTGGTGGGATTCTCTAAACTTGTTTCGTCTGAAGGGAATTTATCTGGAATGTCTTGCTCTGGGCGTACAGGTTTCACCCTCTTTTTATTTGCACTGGTGTTTCCAACTAACCCTCTTCTCTCTTTCTCTTGATGCCTAGCTGTGGCAGTAGGGATATATTCTAATGGTATCCTTGCTCTCATTGCCTCATCTAACCAGTTTGGCTGTTCTTCTTGCCACCTCTCCCAGTTTGCCTCGACCCACCCTCGCACTTCCTCTTCAATTGACTTCCAGTGGTGTTTTGACATCTGGAATGTAAATGCAGCTCTTGTAGCTTCATCCTTCCCTTCTCTAAAGTTCTTTAATGTATAGTCCTTTCCTCTCTGTAAATTGAAGAAGGTGTTCCAATATTGCCTCTCAATGTTGAAGAAGAAGACAACAAAGGAAATGACAGTAAAAGGTATAACATACCACAAAACTGGCGATGCTATCTCTACACCTCTTGTTGCTTCTTCTACATTTTCAGCTCCCATTATTGCATACGGAAGACTCCCCATTGTCAACACAAAACTGAATACCCAGTACGCACCACCAAGCTCATATGGGTGTCTAAATTGAACAATTGAGGTGAAATCTGTCACAATCTTTACCAAAACTCTTGCCAAAGAGCTTGACAAAACTTCAACATAACCTCCTGCTGGTATCCAATACCAGAAGTCTCCTCTCAAAGTCTTTACAGCTAAGTATAGACCAAGGTCTGCCCCAATGTAGGCAAAGACCCATCTCCTTCCCAAAAGGCCAAAAAGTACAATTGTTGTACACCTTATCAACAGCAACCCTGATGACACTAAAAGCATTGATGCGAACACTATTGTCCTCTTGCTGGCCAGTGCAGGCACATAGCCGTAGAAGACTGGTGTTTGTTGTCGCTTTTCTGGGTTTGTGTCCCAGTCATAACTGATTGTAGCTGAAATAAACCCTGTAGAAAGAATTGAAACTACCAGTGAGATCCATGCTGAATTAGCAATGTCTTTCTCCTGGTTTGTTGTTGCAATGGCCATTAGTTGAATGATCACTGCAGGGATTGCTTCTGCAAACATCTCAATCAGTTTCATGACAGTCATCTCATGCATCGGGTCAACAGCATGTCCAACCTCTTGTTTCTCTCCTGTGGCCACTCTAAATGCGTCCAACGCTGGTTTGAAGCCAATCAACACCGGAAACCATTCCCTCAGCACTTTCCTTACCCCCAACTTTTTGTTATTCCCCCAAACGAAAAGAAGCTGGATTCCCATTGACACTGCCAAACTTGCCAATGAAGCCTGAAAGTACCCTTGTTTTTCATCATCTCTCGAAAACATGAGTGTAACATAGATGTCAGTCAGCAAGTCCATCATGCTTGTGGCTGCCCCAACAATCACTCTAGCCTTGACACCCCACCTCACTTCTCCCACCAGCGTGTACCCTATTGACTCCAGTAGTGGCCTCAGCCAAACATGCTCCTTCATTAGCTGCCTTAATGAAGGATACTGATGCGCCCACTCATCCACCCCATGAGTTGCAGTTAGAGTGGTTGCTAATGTAATGGCCAAACTTGAACCAATATCCCTTCCCTCCTTATCCTCCAAGCACTCAGCCTTTCCTCCCACCTTTGTCATTGGGCGTAGCTTGTTCTCAATCACAGCACATAGACACGGCTCCATGAAACTGTACTTCTCAACAAGCTCCCTTAGTGCACTATTTGCAGCAATGACATCTTTCACAGCTTTTGCTTTTGTCTCTCCCTTCTCCCTCTCCTTCACCCTCATCATCAACTCCTCTGCCACAATCTTGCCATCTTCTTCCATCGTCTCAGAAGAGCTTTGCAGATTAATGAAGTAGTAAGATACTTTAGTGGCCTGAGCTAGATGCTTCTTCAACACTTCAGTGGTTGCACCCTTGCTCAGATTTCCTCCCAGAGACAAATTTGTCACTAATTCTACCTTTGTGTCTTTCTCTCCAACCTTTGTGAACCTCACAATAGTAGACTCAGTCGCATTGGTAGTTGATTTTAATGAAGAACCTGAGCTTCTTCTTTGCGCCTCTTCCTCTCCTTCTTTAGGCTCAACTGTCATCACAAGAGTGGTATTATCGACCCTCACAAGCTTCATCTCTGACAAGAACTCCCGGGTATGGTGAATTCCCTCATGCTTACTTTCTAACTTTTCAAGTCTCTTAACAACCATCTCAAATCCTTCTCTCCTTAAAATCTCGACGTTCCTTCCCTTTTCTACCCAAAAACGGCTAGCGACATCCCAGAAGAAAGCTGCTGTTTCCTCAAGACCTGCTCTCATGGTTACAACACTTTTTCCCCACCCCTTCCCCCTTTCAGCTTTCACCCGACTGTTTTTCCCCTTTATCTTCTCAGCTCCATTGACCTCCTCAAGCCTTTTGGCAACAGTCTCACTTCCAACGGTAGCAAGTTCATTCATCTTTTCAACTAGCTTTTTCCTGCTTACTTTGTCGATTTCCTTACTCTTGTCAAACTTCTTCCGCAATTCAATCATGTTGCTTGCATACCCAGTTGACAAGCGATTCATGACAAAACTTGGCACAGAGCCCTTGATGTCCACCTTCGAAGCAAATGTGACTTTAGTCTGGGGAACGCCACCAATGGTTGTGAGTGCTTCAAACATCCAGGTAGTTCTGACTGTTGCAAGCACAGTTTGAGAGCTCAATGGGAATTCTTCATCAAGCAAGTTGGTGTCCTTGTACACAGTCCAACAGACCTTGTCTCCCTCCTCCTTTTGCCAGCAAATGAAGCTTCTCCACTCCCTATCAGAAAATCCTCGTACTCCAAGACTCCTCCTATTTAAATAAAGCTGTGAGTGGCCATTCACTTTCTTTGTTTCTATGGACTTGTACTTCTTCCCAAGTTTGGCCTGCTTCTGCCGTGAGTCCTTAATAAACTCATATGCCACACACTCTGCAAGTGAAGCATCTACAACAGTCTCGCACACGCCAACCACTAGGCCTTCACCATCAAGGTGCCCAGTTTTCAACTTGACCTTTTGGTCTCGGGTCTTCACATTCTTGAATTTCTTGCCTGCATTGCACTTTCTGTAGAACTCCTTGCCGTCCCTCATTACGGCCTCCTCCTCCTTAGTATAATCTTGATGCTCATTCTTGATGATGTTGGCAAGAGAGGCCAGTGCAGCTTTATCAATCTCTTCATCTTTTTCAAAGCTTTCCATAGCACTCTTCAAAACCCTCAATACTTTTGGTGTTTGTTTTTCCACCAACTTTGCAGGTACATGACCTCCGGCGTCAACATGTTGCAATAGCTCAATCTTGCATTGTTGAAAGTCGTTGATTTTCTTGGTGTTGGTGATTGTGAATATTGCCTTTGTTGTGCCTCTTACCAGCTTTCCTATCCCTCCGTAATCAACTTTCTTGTCAATTGACCACACAGCCACGGTCACACAGTCAGTGTTGTTTCTCCTCCAAATTAACCTCTGGACAAATTCTCTGTTAGTAATTGGAAAAGGGAATTTCTTCACTGTTGCAAACTTCTTCTCATTGGTCCTCTCAGTCCCTTCCCTGATCTCTAGACGAGCAAGTTCTCCTTTTGCAAGTCCCTTGGTGGTTCTTTCCCTGCTGCAGTACTCAAAGAACCAAGCAGCTGCCTCCTCTGCAGTGCAGTCTGCCACTCCGCTAGCCTTTCCTAGTGCAATGCTCCTTTGCCCTTTCTCCTGCTGCTTGTACTTGATCTTCATCTCCACTCCCCCATAAGGTGACTTGAGAGGCCCCCACTCTCCTTCCCTCTCCCCACCAAAGAGCTTCTCCAACTCCTCAAACACCTTCTTCTGGTCCTCCTCCAACTCAACGCCCTCCCTCATTCTCTCCACCAAGGCCCCCCTGACCTCAGCATCAACTTCCTTCCCGTTCCTCCTGAACTTCTCCTGCACCACAGTGGCCCACTGTGTCTGTTTCTTAACAAATGATTTGAGGATAGGCACAGGAAGGGAGCTGTTGAGGTCAGCGTGCTGCACACGTAGAACTGAGCAGACTCGTGGGGCAATTTCCGTGATAATGTAAACACCATTTGAAGTCCCCAGCTCGTATTTGCCTGGGAAATGTACTTTTCTCTTCAGCCCTTTGTATTCACTTAAGGGGGCAAAAGCAAAAACAAAAGACACTATACCATTCCTGTTAATGACCCTCTTCCAGCACCGCCATCCCTCAAAGAGTCTTGGTGCCAGTGGAGTTGGCAGCTTCTTCCCTACTGAGTACTGCTGGCTCCTTGTTCCGTCAATTTCCCAAAGCTTTCTTGGTATGTTGCCGTTTTTCTCCTTGTGAGCAGCAGCCTCCTCGTAACTATTAATGGCTGTCACTTCAGCCAAGAGGGATGACGCCGAAGTGTCAAGGACACAGAATGAGACCCCAAATACTTTGCTTGTTTCCTCCTCCACATAAAGAAATTTTTCCACGTCTTCCTTTAAGGAACTGTACCTCCTCGCGTCAGAAGTAGTGCTCACAAGTGCCACTCTTCCATTGATCATGCTATCCTCCTCTACTGTTAGTGGAGGCAAATTAGGCATAACCTCCTCTACAAAGTGCTTCTTCCTCCTCTCATCAATAACACCAGGCTTGTGGAAGTACTTTTCGATCTCATCAACAATACCCTTTAGGGAGGAATAAAGGCTCTCGGTGTCGACCTTTCTTTCCTTCAATGAGGCATTCTCTTCTGCTCCCAGCTGTCCTGCAATGACAAGATGAGTCTGCCCGAATGTTGTCCTCATGAGTCTCAACTCACCCTCAAATTTCACCCTTGCAGTCCTCTTGCTCGTTTGCTGCAGCTCCTTCAGCGCAAGCTTTGCTGCATTAGTCAAGTCTGTGTCCTTTACAGACGTCAATTTGATTATGTGGGAATTGTAGTCGGAAGAGGAGGATGTCTCAATGACGATGATGTACTCAATAAGTTTCCCTGCCTTCAATTGGTGCTGCCAGAACACCAGTCTCCTGTTGTCTTCAAACATATCGATAGTGTGCCTCCGCCATTTGCCATTGCTGCAGTCCTCAAGAATGAAGCCTTTTATTTTATCAGGGATCTCGTGGACCGTTCTCCCCAATCCCAACTTCTTGACAATGTTGTCGCTGGAAAGATCAAGCAGACCTTCAACAGCTCCTCTAGCCTTTAACTCTTCTAGAATATTGTCGTTGATAAGGGTATATTTCTTTTCCGCGGACATGACAACTGGCAGCGTTGAGGGAATGGCCGAAGGAGGCGTAATTGTGTGGGTTAGGATTATTCAGTGGCACAGTCTTGAGTGGCTACGTCGGCTGAAGCACAATATAGAGTATTATAATGTATTTTTCTTTTCTGGCGCTCAACGCACAACTCACCTCGTCCGGAGTCCTCGTGACCATTTTCAGAGTCTGCGGTAATGGCGATTATGGTGTTTGTTATGTTAGTCAACATGAAGAGATTTCAACGCGTGCTCCTCGTTTCTGTGTTGCATATCAAGCGCCCCACGCGGTCGCCGCAGAAGCGCCCCCATGTGGTCGCCGCAGAAGCGCCCCATGCGGTCGCCGCAGAAGCGTCCCATGCGGTTGCCGCAGACGGAACCCACACGGTCGCCAGAGACGGATCCCATGCGGTCGCCGCAGACCGGCGCGTGCGCGTGCGCTGCGGCCGTCGCCCGTCGAGCTCGACGCCGAGGGCCAGGCCCTCCGCGAATGGCTCCGCGCGTTCCGCACGCAGGCGGTGAGAAAAAACTACAAAGTTTCGACGCGCCCTCCTGCGACTCTCCTGCTCTCTCCTAGAGTATTAAATTGTCGTTTCTTTCTTCCGGCTCTCAACACACAACTCACCTCCTCCAGAATCCTCGTGGCCGTTTTTAGAGTCTGCGGTAATGGCGATCATGGTGTTTGTTATGTTAGTCAACATGAAGAGATATCAACGCGTGCTCCTCGTTTCTGTGTAGCATATCAAGCGCCCCACGCGGTGGCCGGAGAAGCGCCCCATGCGGTCGCCGCAGACGGAACCCATGCGGTCGCCGCAGACGGAACCCATGCGGTCGCCGCAGAAGCATCCCATGCGGTCGCCGCAGACGGAACCCACGCGGTGGCCGGAGACAGAACCCATGCGGTCGCCGCAGAAGCATCCCATGCGGTCGCCGCAGACGGAACCCACGCGGTCGCCGCAAAAGCGTCCCATGCGGTTGCCGCAGACGGAACCCACACGGTCGCTGGAGACGGATCCCATGCGGTCGCCGCAGACCGGCGCGCGCGCGTGCGCCGCGGCCGCCGCCCGTCGAGCTCAACACCGAGGGACAGGCCCTCCCTGAATGGCTCCGCGCGTCCCCACGCAGGCGGTGAAAAAAACTACAAAGTTTCAACGCGCTCTCCCGCGACTCTTCCGCTCTCCCCTAGAGTATTAAATTGTCCTTTTTTCTCTTCCGGCTCTCAACGTACAACTTACCTCGTCCCGCGTCCTCGTGGCCGCTTTTAGAGTCTGCGGTGATGGCGATTATGGTGTTTGTCATGTTAGTCAACATGAAGAGATTTCAACGCGTGCTCCTCGTTTCTGTGTTGCATATCAAGCGCCCCACGCGGTCGCCGCAGAAGCGCCCCATGCGGTCGCCAGAGACGGAACCCATGCGGTCGCCGCAAAAGCGTCCCGTGCGGTTGCCGCAGACGGAACCCAAGTGGTCGCCGCAGACGGAACCCACGCGGTCGCCGGAGATGGATCCCATGCGGTCACCGCAGACCAGCGCGCGCGTGCATGCGCCGCGGCCGCTGCCTGTCGAGCTCGACGCCGAGGGCCAGGCCCTCCGCGAACGGCTCCGTGCGTTCCGCACACAGGCGGTGAGGAAAAACTGCAAAGTTTCAACGCGCCCTCCCGCGACTCTTCTGCTCTCCCCTAGAGTATTAAAAAAAAAATCTTTTCCAGCTCTCAACGCACAACTCACCTCGTCCCGCATCCTCGTGGCGGTTTTTGGAGTCTGCAGTAATGGCGATTATGACTTTTGTTAGTCAACATGAAAAGCTTTCCACGCGTGACCCTCGATTCCGTGTAGAATATCAAGGGTCTCCCCCCCTACAACCCCTCGAAACAAACTTACCTCGGTCTTGTCCAGCGTCCTCGTGAGAGCTTTTAGATTTAGACACTGCGAAGGGGACAACACAACACATTGCAAAAGTGAGCAAAAGATACAAAGCTTCAACGCGTCCTCCCGCGACTCTCCCGCTCTCTCCTAGAGTATTAAACTGTGTTTTTCTTTTCCCCACTCTCAACGCACAACTCACCTCCTCCGACGTCCTCGTGACCATTTTCAGAGTCTGCGGTAATGGCGATTATGGTGTTTGTTAGTCAAAATTTAAAGATTTCCACGCGTGTGCCTACATATCGTGCTCGTTCCCCTATAGCACATCAATGGACTCCAACTCGACAACCCCCTGACACGAACTCACCTCGTTCAGCGTCCCCACGAGGTCTTTCAATTGACGAAGACGGAGTAACTTGCCTCTCATGGCCTAGATCGGGTACTGAATGGCAGTTATCGGACATCGAGGCGTCAACCTGAAGTATATGAGTCTCCTCCACACGCTCTTCTCTCCCTCCTCGGGATTCATTTTCTGTGTCCTTTTCCTGTGAGGAGCGAAGCAAATCGCGACAGCAAAGACGTTAGTAAGTTAGGAATAGTAATGTCGACCGTAGGGGAGGCGACATTATACTAAGAGACAAAATCATCACGTGCATGGGCGTGGCTTGCAAGGTGCGACATTGTTTTTACTCCGATTCCTTTCTCACCTGTGACAAGCGTGGAGAGTTGTGCAAGAATGGGGTTTTACAAAGAGTTAGTATCGCAGCGGCAGTGTGTGGGGCTTGAGATGCATCTTATACATAATTAGAGCTTCCTGCGTATTTTCTCCCCTGCATTCCTCAACGTTTTCAACCCGTCACTTCGCTCCTCATCTCTTCTCACCTCTTCCAAATCGTCACTTGAATTCTCCATATGTGACGACAGCGAAAGACCCCCCACTGTATCAACGGGATCCTCTCCTACCAGAGAGTGGGCACCCTTTCGAGAAGTCGCTGTGAATGTAAGCGTGGGCATTTGAATATGAAGATATACGTGTTGGTGGGGTTGACACATTACTTAATGATATTTGACGAGCCTCTGCAGTCACACAAACTCCGCGCGCTAAACCCCCCTTATCATCTACCTCCCCCCTTAAACCCCCATCTACCCTTATCTCACCTCTTTCAACTCCCTCGGCTTTAGTGTCGAGCGCAGTCTCCTCACTTGACATGTTTAATTTCATGCCCTCGCTTGTACTGGCGACCAGCGACGGCAGCAAGACTCCGTCACCTTCAATGAGAGATCCCTCTTGAGGTAATACTTGAGTATGATAACCGCCTCGAGGCCCTGCTGTGATGGTAAGCGTGGTTACATCGTGACGGTGCGTTTGGCGATGAGATTAGCGGAATTCGCATGGATGAAATTTGACCAACCTCAGCTGCCTGATCAGCGCCGAAAGCAGCCCCTCCTTGACCTCCACCTCCTCAGGCAGCCTAAACTATCTGAACTCACCTCGCTCAGCCCATTCAGCGTTTGCGTCGTGTGCCATCCTTGAAACTTCCTCCTTTTTCTCAATTGAAATCTCCGTCCCTTTCGCACCCTCTGACGGCGTTGGGTCTCCCTTATAATTAGGGGGGTCTTCTACATTGCTCTGCGCCCAAACCTGTGCGTCACTCCCGTTCCTCTCTGCGCGGGGGTGAAAAATGACGTCGACGAGATTTCGTTGGTGAGCTATAAAATTGTGCATTCTCGGGGAACGGGAGTAGTCATCCCCCCCCTCTCTCCTTCTCCAGGACCCCACCAACAACGCCGTCTTGCCCTTTGCTTACCATTTAGATCCACACCAGTGTTTGAACTTGAGTGAAATGTCGGCTCGGTGGTTTGAGGGGTTTCGTCAAAATCGACATTGCCGTCAGGGAGTTCGACAGAGACTTTCCCAGAAAGGATTCGATCCCCTCCCTCCCCACCTCCCGTCGATCTGGTGTGATTAGAGGTATGTCCTGCGTTAGGAAGTGCTGAGTGAGTTAACCATGGATGGAGTTTTATTTGTGCGGATTGGGTCGGCTGAGATTTTGTCCCGCTTCGAGTCGTCCCCCTCCATCTCTCGCCCAGACTCCCCCCCCCCCCACCCCTCGCCCAGACCCACCCCCCCAACCTCTCGCCCACCCCACCCCCTCCCACCTCTCGCCCAGCCCCCCCCCCAATCTCTTGCCCACCCACCCCACCCGATTTTGTCCCACTTCGAGTCGTCCCCCTCCACCTCTCGCCCAGGCCCATCCCCCTCCCCCAACCTCTCGCCCAGCCCCCCCCCCCTACTTGAGGTTATCGTCGTCAAGTTACTCGTTTCTCACCTTCTCCGCTTGTTGAAGTCCTCCGAAGCACCTGCCTTGAGATGGCCGAGTGCTTGGGTTCGGTGGGGCTGTCGTGACCGATTGCTCCCTGTTTGTGATTAGAGGTATGCCCTGCGTGAGGAAGTGCTGAGTGAGTTAACAGTGGATGGAGATCTGCGGTGGGTCGGCTTGTACAGGCTCCCAGATTTTGTCACACTTCGAGTTGTCCCCCTCCACCTCTCGCCCAGATCCATCCCCCCCCCTCAACCTCTCGCCCAGCC
>BRYA01000106.1:42661-62327 GCA_030267965.1 Triparma columacea | reverse complement strand
TAATCTGCGGAAACGATGGAAATGGGGTGAGGTGTGAGCCAAATAATCTACCATCACGATGACGCCCAACCCCAAGCCGGGATTGTTCTTATGTGTTGATAGCTTCCCCGCCTTGAGATCGAGGCTTGCCTTTGGGAGGAGACTTTTTTTCACGAGTCCGTCCCAAGTCATTATTCTCGTCAATTTTTCCAGCATAATATAGTGACAGCGGTCGATCTAACATGACCAGGGTCTAAATTCCTTCCGTGAATGCTAAAAATTAGGCCCCAACTGAAAGCCTCGCAGAACCCCATGCATGTTACGACCTCCCAACCCCAACTTCACGCAGTTTTAACATGAAGTCATGAAGCCTAGAAATTAGATGAAATACTAAGGGCTCTCGTTTTATCTCGAGTCCCGATCGCGTACTCACAAGCCAGAAATTAGGAAGTCAACAACAGAAAAGGGTTTTGGGTCACAGCCAAATTCTGCAGTCCGAAGCTGCAAGTCCGAAGTTCACCATTATCTCTCGTTTCAAATTTCCTCATCTACCAAGACATTGTGTACAGGCGTTCAATTTGAATCCTACTAAACTTCCTTTCGACGATGTCTGAGTACCCGTTGTGCACCCCCACCGCTCCCTTCTTCGGCTTCATGGGAGTGGCCTTCTCCCTTATTTTTGCCAGTGAGTACAGTCGTCTCTTTCGTCTCTTTCTCAGCATTGCTGCCAAATTATCCCCTTTATTAGCGCTGTGAGCTGCCTGTATTCTAACATGCTCGTTAATATCGTTCACTCTTTCTCCTATCTCACTCTCTTTGATTTCGGGTGAGCATAGGTGAGTATTTGGGAGGAAGTGGGAAAGAGGGATGAGAGAGGCGTTGTTTGCTTTCCAATTATGAGACAACACTACGGATTCCTCCGCCTCCGCAAGATTCTGGTTCGTTCCCCCCATCCCATGCCGTCGCCCCTTCGCCGCCGTTGTCGTTAATCCTCTTAAATCAAATCTAACGACTGCCTTCGCTCGCCGCCCCCCCTCGCAGACTTGGGAGCAGCCTACGGCACAGCCAAGTCCGGCGTCGGCGTCCTGAGTGCCGGGGTGCAGGGCCCGGATCTTATCTACAAGAACCTCATCCCCATCATCATGTAAGTAAGCATGCAGACCGAGACAGTGGCCCCTCAGGCCTGCCGAGTGATGACAATCTCTCCCCACCCCACTCTAACCACCCACCATGACTTCCTCAGGGCCGGCGTCAACGGCATCTACGGCCTGATAACCGCCATAATTATCCTCAATAACATCATTCCCCCCAACCTGGACGGCAACACCCCCCTATCCTACTCCCTCTACACGGGCTACGCCCACCTCGCCGGCGGTCTATGCTGCGGATTGTGCGGCCTCGCGAGCGGAGTGTGCATTGGGATAGCGGGGGAATCGGGGGTTAGGGCGTTCACGCAGCTGGATTGGATGACGAAGCAGGTGAGAGCTAGGGAGTTTGGGGGGGGGGAGAGAATACGGACACACACACAAGCAGACACACCAACGATCCACCGCTAACAGTATACACGACCCTCCACCACACACCCGATCTAAGCGTACCATGTACCGCGTACCGGGGGCCAGGAGGGTTAAGAAAGGAGGAGCGGATCAGATCTTCGTCGGCTCAGTCCTCATCCAGGTAGGATTCAACAACGAACGCCCCCCAACACACACACGCACCACCACTTTACTAACCCCTCCTGGCCCCCGCCGCTCCCTCGCAGGTCTTCGCGGGCAACCTCGCGCTCTACGGGATGATCACGGCCATCATTCTCACGCAGACTTCCTACAATTGCGAGTAGGACAGAAACAAACGGATTTTTGGAGAGGATGGGCGAGGAGGGGGGGGGGGGGGTCAGGAGTCGATACAAGGCTGCGGTCATCGCCACGGCTCTCGGCGACGCCTACTCGTACTTTGTGAGCGACCGGACCGCCGAGATGCTCCAGCATCACTGTTAGGATTAATAACACGCTGAGTTTCATCTTTAAACGGTAAATTAGGTTGATCAATTGCTTGAGAGTGGTGAGGGCAAAGTTGCCAACAGACATCCCAGAACTGACGATTTCACCTTAGGAATTTTGACAGGGAGGACTTCGACAAGGAGATGAGTGCAACAACTGAGGCAGACTCGCAAGCGCCGGTGTTCTCGTGGTTCGTCGCGCAGGAGGCAGAGGCGCAGTCCGACTCAGGCGACGAGATGGATGAGTGAGCAGAGTGCGTGTAGGGAGAGGGGGTGCGTGGTTGGGGGGAGGGTTGGGGGGGAGAGCGTTGCTTAATTGAACCTTCATTTTCACAGACTGTTGCTTAATTTCTATTGCTTAATTAAACCTTCAACGAAATGGGCTCCGTTGCTTAATACCCGAAGATTACTGTACTCCAACCTCCCAGCTGACGCCGTTCACTCCTTTGTAGTGAAGAACCTTCACAGCAAACTTAGTCCGAACTTAGTGGGTTTTTCGTGAATGATGCGTAAACCCAGCCTCTGTGCACATAGACCTCCCTATCATTAGGACTTGGAAGCATCGGTAGGCCCATGAAGTTGCAAAAGGAGTGGCATGCGATTACTGACATGGGTTATTGTTTGTTTGTTTGTTGTTATTGTGTTTGATTATTTATCCACCCCCCCCTCGACATGAGCCTCGCGAGCCACCGCAAGACTTCGTCATCTACGCCCCAACCCCCTTTGCTGCCACCCACACACACCCCCTCATCTATTCTATGACACTCCCTAGTATCTACCCCTCTAGAACCTGCGCGAATTTCTCGTACTTGACTTTCCCGGTATCATTCGGGTCGCAGCTCCTCACCAGGTCCTTGAGCTCGGTCCTGCTGAGCCTCGCGTCGTCCATGCTCTCCCTGACGAAATTCTCAAAGTCCTTGACCTTGAGGTACTCCTTGCTCCTCCTGTTGAAGTCCTCGTCGGCGTTCTCGAGCTCCCCGACCAGCTTCCCCCTCTTGACGAGCTTTGCCTTTCTCAGCTTCCGCACGATTTCATCGTCGATGTCGAATCCTCCTCCCCTTCCCCCCTTCTTACCCTTCTTGCCCGTGCAAAGCTTCTCAAACTCCTCGTAGTCGCATCCCCCGTCCTTGTTCTTGTCGAGCTTAAATAGCACGTCCTTGATCTGCCTCTCGCTGAATCTGAATCCCATCTCGTCCAGCGCGTTCCTAAACTCTCTCTTGCTGACAACTCCGTCCCCGTTGATGTCCATCTCGTCGAAGGTGGACCGAATTCTAGGAGGCCCCCTGCTGCTCTTGGTGATCCTCTTGAACTCATTTCTGACCATCTCGACCAGCTCGTCGCTGTCGCTCTCATCCCCGTCCTCGCTGTTGCTCCCACTGGCGTCCGCGTCCTCGTCCTCCCCAGTCAGGAAGTATGCAAAGTCGTCGAAATCAATCTCCCCCTTGTCCCTATCGTCGAACTTCTTCATGACATTCCTGACCTCTCTCCTGCTCATCTCGAACCCCATAGTATCCAAGCCCCTCCTCAATTCGCTCTCGTCGATCTTCCCGTTACCGTTGGTGTCAATCTCCTCGAAAACCGCCCTGATCCTAGGGGGTCCACTACTACTCTTCGTGACCCTCTTGAACTCCTTTTTGAGCTTCCTCGAGATCTCGTCGTCGTCGTCGAACTCCTTTCTTTCCCTCCTCTTATTTCCTCCCTTCTTCTTCCCCCCCTTCTCCACCGCCCTCACAAACTCCGTATACTTGATCTTCCCAGCCCTCCTCCCCTTGAACTTGCTGAAAGCCTGCCTAATAGCCTTCCCGTTGGCCTTGATCCTGAGCTTCTGCAACCCCTCCTTGAAGTCGTCCTCGCTGATCTCCCCATTGCCCCTACCATCAAAGTACTCGAAGGCCTCCAGCACGTCCCGACCCCTGTCCAGGGCCGCAGTAACCTTGTCCATGAGCATGGCGTAAGGGCTATCCGTCTCGTCGTCGTCACTAGCTTCGCTATCAGCCTCGATATCAGCATCGACCAGTTTTTCGAACTCCTTGAAGTCGATCCTTCCGTCTCCGTCTGAATCCAAATAATCGAGCAGCCTGTCGATCTCGTCGGTCTTGAACTTGAATTCCATCTTGATCAAGGCCTTCTTAAATTCCCTTGCGTTCAAGGACCCGCTGCCATCCGTGTCGAGCTTCTCGAAGATTCTCCTTACTTTTGGGGGACCGCTGTTGCTCTTTGTCACCCTTCTCAGTTCCTTCCTCACCATCAAGGCCAAATCGTCAACGTCCGCCATCTTCTCGTCGTCTCCACTGTCGTCCGCGCTCTCGTCGTCGTCGCTCTTCGCGTACTTGACGAACGTGGCGTAGTGAATGTTCCCATTGCCATTCTTGTCCAAATTCTTAATGATACCGTTCAAGTCGTCGCTGTCGAATTCAAAGCCCATGTCCTCGACGCATTTTCTGAACTTTCTCTTTGTCAAAAAGCCCTCCTCGTCCCTGTCCGCCCTAGTGAAGCTCCTCCTCACGTTGGGCTTATCTCCCCTCTTGCTCATCTTCTTCATCTGCTTCTGGATAAGTTTCTTCATCTCGTCTTTGCTCATCTTCTCCTCGCTCTCCTCCTCGCTTTCGTCCCCACCTGTGTTCATCTTCGAGAACCTATCAAACTCCTTCCAGCTGATGCTGTCGTCTCCGTCCTCGTCGAGCCTGTCGATGAGCCTCGTGAGCTGCCCGGACGTGAACTCGAAGCCCATTTTAATCAAGCACTTCTTGAACTCCCTCGTGGACAATGTGCCGTCGCCGTCTTTGTCGAACGTGGTGAAGACGGTCTTAATCTTAGGCTTCCCCTTTCCACTTCTTGCTATCCTGTTGATTTCCTTCCTCACCATGGCAGCAAAGTCCCCGTCCTCCTTCTTCTTGCCCTTGTCCTTCTTCTTGCTCTTGGACTTCTTCGATCTAGCCTCCTCCTCGTCATCGTCATCGTCATCTTCATCGTCAACGTCATCCACGTCATCCTCGTCCTCGTCCTCGCCCTCCCCAAGGCCAAGCCCCTTCAAGAATTCGGTATACTTGATCTTTCCGATCCTCCTGCTCTTGAACTTGTCCATCAAGGCGGAGCTCTCACTCTTGGTGAGGTTAACCTTCAAGAGCTTCTTCACGCCTTGCCTGAACTCATCTTCGTCGATGTCCCCACTTCCGTCCTTGTCGAAGAACTTGAAGCTACTCTTGGCACTGACCCCCTTGTCCTCCGCGGCCTGAAGCCTCTTCTTCAGCTTCTTCATCAGGGACGCGACTTTCTTCTTCTTCTTTCCGGATCCCGTGTCCTCGTCTTCGTCGTCTTCGCTATCCTCGTCATCGTCGTCCTCGTCATCACTGAAAACCTCGCCCTCCTCGTCCCCCTTCCTCTTCCCACCCTGCTTGACAAAGTCGACGAACTTTGCAATGTCGACGTTCTGAGAATCCTCTTCGTCGAACCTTGCCATCAACCTCAGGATGTCACTCTTGCTCAAGTCGCACTGGAGCTTGGAAAGAACAGTCTTGAAGTCTTTCATGCTGACAATGCCCCTTCCGCTCTCGTCTTTCTTTTCGAGGTTCTTCTTGACCTCGTTCCACATTACAGTGGCCTTCCCGAGCTCACTAATGCACTTCATGCAGACATCGTTGTACGTGGGGTCCCTGACAAAAGTCACAAAGTCAGACATGGTGATTCTCCCAGAGCCGCTCAAGTCAATGATGTCAAAGAGCTTCTTCTCCTGGCTGGCGCTCAG
The DNA here is from genome assembly GCA_030267965.1 of Triparma columacea. Classification (NCBI taxonomy): domain Eukaryota; class Bolidophyceae; order Parmales; family Triparmaceae; genus Triparma; species Triparma columacea. The sequence goes on along the minus strand of BRYA01000106.1, from coordinate 56,604 downwards.
CCTGAAGGCTTTCAGCCTCTTCAAGCCGTCACTGAGCTGGTCGATCCCTATCTTTCCCCTGGGGGTCGGCTTGTCGAAGAACTTGAAGGCCTTCTTCAGTTTTCCGGGGACCCAGAACTCAAACCTGTTCTTGATCATGCTCCTCAGTTTCTCCTCGATCCTCCACCCGTCGGGCTCATCCCACTCGATATCCCTAGCGGGCATGAGGGAATGAAGGAGCTCCAGGTAAAGGACTACCCTTGCCCCGTCTCCGGTCTCCCCCCTCCTCGCAGCAGCAGGGCTCTTGAACTTGACAGCAAGAGCGTTAATCTCGCCCTCTGTAAGCCCGCCTCCGAGATCCTGAAGGGCGGCCTTGAAGTCAATGAGCGAAAGGCTTCCCTTGTAGCCCTCGTCGAGCTTGTCAAACGCGGCCCTGTAGTCGATGCCCTTCCTGATGCACTTCCTCATCATTGACTTGAACCTACTGATAGCCTCGAGCTCGTCTCCAGTGCCACTTCCGCCGCCACCGAAACTCTCACTGACAAACTCCTTCCATCCTACACTCCCATCACCCCCGGTATCGAACCTCTCCATGAGCTCCTCGAGGTCGTTGTCGCTGGGGGCAGCCAAGTTCAACCTGTTGACGAGCTTGATCATGCCCCTCTTGAAGCCCTTCTTCGTCACGTAGCCTAGGCCGTCTAAGTCAAGCTCGCCGAAAATCTCCCTGGCTTTCCTAGAGATTTCGGAAAGATCAGAGTCGAGCCTGTTAGCGCTGGCCTGGAGCCTCCTCAAGGCGGCGACGCCCTTGCCGTTCTCCTCCCCTCCGGCTCCGGGGAAAAGAATCCTCAAGAGGTGCCTGTACCTGACTGCGCCCTTCTTGCCCCCTCCGTACTCTACACTCAAGGCCCTGCTCTCGGCCTCGGAGATTTTGACACCAAGCCTCTTGAGAGCCATCCTGCAGCCCTCCTCGTCGACAATGCCGCTTCCGTCGACGTCCATGGTCTCAAATACGTCGGACCACTTCCTGAAAGAGCCGTTCTCGCTCCTCGCTGCTAGCCTCCTAAGGTTGGCCATAGTGCTTTCCAAGTTTACGTTGTTCCCCCCGATGACAGGGACAGAAGCCGAACTGTCAGGAGTAGCCCAGTTAAGGAAGTCGTTGTACGGGACTATGACGCTTGGTCCTCTGCCGTCGCCAAAATGCTGGGCGAGCACGACGATCTCCGCCCTGGTCAGGGTGAAGCCGCTGCTCCTCACAGCGGAAGCAAAGCTCCTCAAGCCAAGCTTGCCACTCCTCCTCCAGTCATAGTGCTTGAAGGCGTCGCTCAAGCCCTCGATGTTGGGCAATCGGGCCATGCATTCGTTGACCACATTGAAGCACTTGAGCTGTAGAATGGCCATGTCAAAGTCACTGAGGGACTTCTGAGGCTCGCCAAATCCATCGTCGGGTCCGCTGACAATGAAAGTGACAAAGTCCTTGTAGCTTACTCCCTCCCCGCTGGGGTCCGCCCTCACGTACAATGCATCCATGTCGCTCCTCGTGAGCTTGAACCCGAGATTGTCCAGGCCGGCAGCAAAATCGTTCGCGTCGAGCACCCCCTTGCCGTCGGGATCAAGCTTGGAGAAGGCAGCTCTTAGCTCGTCCGCGGCTCCCACTGACGAGTCCCTGTAGTGGTTCCTGATGCTGCTTCTCAGCCTGCTCTCGACCTCCTTGAGCTCAAGGATGCTCTCCTGCTGGGTCACGTACTCGACAAAGGCGCCGTAGTAGACCTCGCCCTTCCTCGCACCGAACTCGAACAGAATTGCGATGTCGTCCATGTCGCTGCTGCTGAGCTTGTTGTAACCAAGCTCCCTCAGCCCCTCGTAGAAGTCAGCGCGCTTCACGTACCCGCTGCCCTCCTTGTCAAACTTGTTGAACTCGTCCATGGCAGAGGTTGAGTGAAGTAGCATCTTGGACATTAACGAGACGCCGTTAGCAACGGCGGGCTTCTTCCAACCCATAAAGGTAAGGAACGCGCGGTAATCGATTTGACTGCCGGTACGAGTCTTCTGGAAGAAGTCCATGGCCGACTTGAGGGCGTCAGAAGACAGAAGGGACATGCCCTCGATCGAAGCGACGGTGGAAGCGAACTTTCTCTTGCTGAGGTAGCCCTCGTTGCCGTCGTCGGCATTCTGAAGAGCCCTCTTGAGTCCCTCAGGGAGAACCTTGGCCCCCTTGAAGACCTTGCAGCAGTCTGTGAGGACAGTCTCGACGTCGACAATATTCATTGAGTCCATCGAGTCGCCAGATACCGCTGCGGCTGTCTTGCTTGCTGGCGCAGCGGAAGAGGGGTCGATCTTAGACATGCTGCTGCTAGGAGTCTGCGCGATTCCGGTATGGGTAGCGGCCATGTCGGGGCGGAGGGGGGTCTCGTATGGCTGCTGCTGCGTCGAGGCCTTCCCGGTGGGGGGCTTTCTCCTCGAAGGAGCAGTCATGGTCATACTCTTATTGCTGCTGTTGATGTTCTCGGTTTCCTCCTCTAGGCCATCCCCGGCCAAACCCTCGAAATCAATACTGGCGGCGGCCGCGTTGTTCTGCTGTGTTAGCTCCTTGACCCTCTTCTCAAACTCTACCCTCCTCTTCTCGTTCTCGGCAGCAGCTGCGTTAGTCGACGTGGTCCCGGCCCTGCTCCTTGAGTTGTCGAACCGTTCGTTGATGACACCTTTCAAGTCCTTGGCATTTGTTCCTCCGATGATCTCCTCGTCGTCGTCAATCTGATCAATCTCGAAGACCCTCTTGGGCTTGACCGAGGACTTGACCACCTTGCCGGTAGAAAAGTCGTCGTCGACAAGCTGGAAGCCCATCTCCCTAAGGCACTCCTTGAACTGCAGCCTCGTGACCCTGTAGCTTCCCGAAGTGTCGGCCTTCTGGAAGGGCATCATGATCGGGGTTCCGAGCCTGTGGAGGTGCTGACAGCGGAGACGGAGCTTTTCGGTGATAATGGTGGTCGCAGAGGAGACAGGGGGCTCAGCAAACTTGATAAAGTCCCTGACATTCACCATATTCTCGCCACTGGCGTCAATGTGGGTGAAAACCGCTGCAAGCTCGTCAGGGGGGATGCCAACCTGCATCTTCATGAGACCGGAGACGAAGGCTTCGCTATCAATGTAGGCAGCCTTGGAGTTCGAGTCGATTTTGCCGTCAGAGAGGGCCTCGAAGAACTCGGCGGTCGTAATGCCCTGCTCCTTCCTCGCCATGGTGAGGAAGGTAGAGAAGGACTCGAGGGCGGCAATCACGGCAGGCTGAGGATCAGCAAACCTTACGAAATCCATGTAGTTCACCTGGCCGTCTTTGTCGGGGCCGAAGCGGCTCATGATCTCCTCGACCTCGGGAGCAGTCAAAGCGTTAGGCCCCGCATCAGCCGGGCGCTTGAGAGGGGAGTTCCACCTGATTTCGATCTCCATCGTTCCAACCTCGTGCTTGTGGGAGTTGAAGAGAGTGACAGTCTCAAAAATGTCGTCTCCGTTGGAGAGTGCAGCCAGAGGGAGCTTGGCCTCGCCGAAGAGGGTGTTGCCGTCGTCATCTCCGTCGCCGTTATTATCCTCGAAAACTGTGAAGGTCAGCTTGTACTTCCTCAAGAACCTCAGAAGCTTGGGGTCCGTAACAATGGGGAAGCTGAAGCTGTGGTTAAAGGTGGGTTCGGAGGAGAACTCAACGACGTTGGTGAACGTGTCCTGGAATCCCAAAAGCTGGTAGTGGACGTAAGTGGAAGGGGACTGGCGGCCCTTCTTGACGAGCCCTGACGCTGACTTGACAGTGACGGACAACTCGTTGGAAAGGCGGGCCTCCTCCCTGGGTCCGAGGTTGGAGGTCGTCAGGGCCGACACGGAGGCCGTGGAACCGTCTGGCTTCATGACAATCTCGCTTTTGAGGTTCTCCCTCGCGACGCTCTCGATCCTGCTACGCTCCTCCGGGTGGCGGTCAAGGAATAGCCTGTACAATTCCGTGACAGGAAGCGCCATGCGAATCTCAAGGTGGACATAGCCCGCAACAGAGCCATCCTTGGTGGAGATGAGGGGCAGGCGAGATAGGAGGACGCGAGGTGAAGACTCGAGAAGGGCCGAGAGGGTCACGGTGGCCTTGGCGAGAAGAAGGTAGTCTGCATTGTGGGCCTTGTTGAGCTCGATCGAAAGACTGTCTGTCGCAAGGAAGCGCAGGAAGAAGTCGTCGACCGTGACCTTGTAGGTCGTCGCGAAGTCGTACCTGGGGTACAATCCGGTGACGAGGGGGGTGGCCTGTGACTCGTAGTCGAAGAAGTCAACGAGCACAAAGGTCGAGGCGTCTGAGGTGACAGTATTCTCGGAGATCTCGGCATCGACGATGTACACCTCGATGAGGTTCTCGTCGGGTCCAAAGTCCCCACCAGAAATTTCTTGGAGGAGGTTGTCCTCCTCATCAAGAAGTCCAACAACGTCATCGAGGGCGGCGGGGGTCTTCTTGAACTTTCCGCCTCCGGAGCCTCCAACGGCGTACAGATGCTGACGCACCTGCGCCTCGAGGGAGTGGATGCGCTGCAAGCGTTTGAGGCAGAGGGACTCGAAGTCCTCGAGCTTGGCTTGAAGGGAATCCTTCTCCATTCTCTGGCGCTTCTGCGCCTCCTCGAGCTCCAGGTGGAGGTCGCGGTTGATACTGGCCTGCGCCTTGAGCATGCGCTCGGCGCGCTCTAGCTCGCGGGTGATGTTGAGGTTTGCGACCTGAACCATCTGCAGCCTCTTCTTGATGTCCTGGTCCCCGTCGTCGACCTTCTCGAGGAAATCGAGGTCGGTGGGGTCGTCCATCTTGCGGCGAACGATAGCCAGGGCGCGCTCGAGCTCCTGCATGTTAATATCCTCCATGCCCAAGTCAGCAAGGTCGGACATTGAGCCGAAGAGGTTGCCCTTATCCCTGGAAACCTGGTGGGCGTAGGAGGACTCACGGTTGGAGTTTTCGCTGCGGTCGAGCTGCTTCTTGAGGCCCTCCTTCTCCCTCTTGAGCAAGTCGCACTCCTTCTGGAGGGCGGTTAGGGTGGCTAGGTGCGTCTGCGCAACCTCCTGGAGCTGAGCGGGGGGGGGGGGGGAGGGGGGAGAGTTAGTTGAGGCGCAAGGTGAGCGTGAGGACTTCTCGCCAACCGCTCATTCTCACCTTCTCGATCTTCTGCTTGTGCTGCCTCTCGTGCTGGTGCTGACGGTCGAAAGTTTCGAGGGCCGACCTGCCCGCGGCGGGTCCTCCGACGGCGTCGATCCTCATGAACTTGTCCTCGAGGGACTGGTATTCTGCCTGGAGCTCCCTATTTTCCTCCTCTAGGTCCTCCGCCCTGGCAGCGCGGGCCTCGGCGACCTCCTTGTCGTGCTGGGCCTCCTGGACCTTCATGCGGAGGTCCCTAATCTTCCTGTTGTACTCCTCGAGCTGTTCGAAGGAGCCCTGCTGGAGCTCGCTCTGGGCCTTTGTCTTGGACTCCATGTGGTCGTACCTAGTCTGCAGCAGCTGGAGCTTGGCCGCCGTGTCGCGGAGCTCGCGCTGCAGCCTGAGGATCTCCTCCCCCTCAGCGGTGCTGCTGGCCCACTTGGCGCTCCTGGCCGCAGCCATGCTGCTGTCCATGTCGTCCCTGACGCCCGCGCTGGACACCCCAACCTTACCTCCGCTGCGGAGGCTGTTGTTCTCCTCACGGAGCTTCCCAAGCTGCTTCTCGGCGTTGATGAGCCTGTGGCGGAGCTTGTCAACGAGCTCCGCGAGCTTGGAAGAAGAGAGAGAGGAACTGGCGGCGGTGACGTTGCCGGTCAAGTTCTCCGCATTGAAGGAATCGTTGGTCTTGGAAGCCATCTTCGTTCCCCCTCTCCTGCGGGCGAGCTGCAGCTCGCGCTTCAGCTTGGCGCAAGTCTGTCCAAGGGCCTTGTGCTTGGCCTCCAATCCCTTGTTCTCTCTCTGGAGCTTGGCATTGCGCTGCGGTGATAGACAAAGGTGGTAGGGTAGGGGAGATGGGGAGGTCAGATTGTCGCCCATTGGTAATCGTCGTCTTCATTTACTGCGCACCCTCTCACCTTGTATAAATCAGTAACGAGCTGCTCATTATCCTTGTCCGCACGGCGACCACCCACTATGCCGTCGCCGTCCCCCAGGTCGATCCCCCCTGTCGGGCCGCCCTCGGCCCTCTGCTTCTGCTTAAATAGAGACTCAAGCTTGGCAAACTTGGTCCTCATCTGGCGGATGGCCCTATCCTGTTCAGTAGACTTCTTGGCGATTTCATCTTTCTCCGCCCTGTGAGTAGTGAGGGTGGGGGGAGAGAAAGAGAGAAATGGGTTAGGATGAGGGCGAAATGGGGAGAAGAGTGGTGATTGAGAAAGAACAAGGAGAGGGGAGTTTCGGCGGCTTGAAAATGGGGGGGGGGGGGCCTTGGTATGGGTTGTTGTTTCACACAGAGAGAGATGGGGGAGAGAAATCGGGGGGAGAAGTTACGGGGAACTCCGGGTGTGGGGTGAAGGGGAGAAGAAAGGCTTCAGAGAGAAGATCTAGAGGGTTCATTGCCTCATGATCGATTAAGGTACTTGCCTTAATCTTAGGTAACGCTCCTCCCAACTCAAATTCTCCATTATTATGAGGTCGTGATACAGATGGTTTGAAGTGGCGAAGTTCAATTCCGAATATAACACGAGTCTTGGACGAATAAAATGGACAATTGTGGAGAGGTCAAATCTGTTTTCAAAATCTTGCTGGACTTGGGTGTTGGGTGGGGACTGAAGAATTTTCCGGTCCTCAGTCTTGCAAGGTTTCTCAATCGGTTGGAAGCAGTCGTGAGCACTGCCTTGATTTAACCGACCCGCAAGCACCGTCATTCTTCATGTACATAGGTCTTCGGCTCGCTCTGGAAGATGCTAAGCCAATGCGCGCTCCGAGGAAAACAGATGCCTCTCACTTTGTGTCGATGATATTTCCCTTTGGTGGGTTTGGCAGGACATGTAGGCACGACCTGACATCGAAGGAGATCACAGAATTTCGGGCTGAATGCGTACGCTCGTTCTGCCTCGCTGTAAGTCCATCCGCCGTGATGGATTACAAGAATGTGGATCAAGGCCAGGACGGCGCTTGCACCTTCGTGGGACTCCTCAACCTTGTGGCGTTAATGGGGAGGAGGGACCTCATACCGGTCAATCCAAAGCGGTGGCGCGCTTCGTGGCTGCGGTTGGACCGCGATCAGTGCGAGGATCTCGCTGAGTGTTTGGATTTACTCGCTTCCAAGTCGATCCTTGGAACCTGTGCGTCCACCGGCCTCCGCTACATCCCTATTCGGTCCCGAGGGAAGCGCGAGATGTGCTTCAACCCCTCTTACTGGGTGTCCGACCCGCTCTCCCTCGCGGATCGCTACGGGGCGAGCATAGCGGACGTGGAGGCGACGCCCTGGGTCTACCATAATGCGAATTTGGTCGAGTCTCTGATTGACGACGGGCGGGCGGTCGCGATAAACTTTGCGGAGCACACCCGGACGTGTGTCGGTTACAACGAGGATGAGCTGCTCTTCTGCGACAATTGGTGCAAGAGCTATGAGGAGGATGCGGATACAAATGGGACGTACCGGAGCTTGTTCAAGGCGGGGCTGAGCGTTTGTGGGAAGTGGGCGTGTTATAGCTGGTGAGGACGAACGTGAGCGAAATGGTTGGGTGAAGGGGGGGGAATTCTAACGCACCCCTTCGCCCATCGCTTCGCTCACTCACGCAGGATGAGGGAAGTAGTTTATGTTGACAAGGGGAGGGAGGGGGGAGGGGGTAGCTTGGATAATCCCATTGTGCTTGACTAAAACAACATATATATTTTACACCACCTTTTTGGTTTCCAGCACGCCTATCTGACACCGTCTTGGCCCCCTACTTTGCTCCACCCCTCCGTGATGGACATGCCGAAGAACCTCAGGTTGGTCTGGACGTTGGCAGTGGTGTCCATAGCTACAGCGTCCCACCCTTCCATGTGCTCGTTAGTACCTTCTTGAGGGTGGTGGAGAATTACACGGTGGGTCACTTTATCCCTGGGTGGGGAGGGGGGGGGGGAAGGGGGAGAGGTCAGGTTTTGATGATTGCTCGGTCCTCCCCCCCTGGCCCCTTGCTCCTGATCTTCCCCCTCCTCCTCCCCCCGCAGGTTCCTCACCTCCAGATGTTTGGCATCGAGTCGCTGTTCCTTTTCTTGCTGAGGGTGGACTTGGTAGCGAAGACGTTGACGTTCGCATCCCTCCTTAAGCGCTCGAGGAGGATGAAGAAATCGTTCGTCCCGGACAGCTGGGGGGGCGGAGCGTTGGAGGATGGAACTGGTTGGATGGGGGAGACGGAGGGTGGGAGGGGAGGGGGGAGGTTGTCCAGGTACTGGTTTATGTAGTGGAAGGAGGTCAGGGAGTCTATGCAGATTAAGGTCGGGGGGCGGATGGAGGAGGAGGGAGGTTTCAAGGGACCCTTATAGACGTACTGATGGGAAGATGACAGGTTGGGGGAGTAGAGGGTCGACATTTGACGGACGAGCTCGAGGGCAGCGACTGTGGCGGAGGTGGAGTGGGGACGGGAGATCTGGATGCGGGAGAGGACCCAGCTGACGGTAGACAACGGAGGAGGGGGGAGAGGGGGGATCCGTTAGTACATGTAAAGCCCCGTTCGTGACGTCGCCGTCCGTTCTCACCTTAGGAGGGAGCTTGGGTCTGTGGGGGAGCCCATGTTGGCTACGATTGGGGGAGGGGGGGGTTGAGGGTTTAGTCTGGTTTTTGGAGAGAGTCTAGGGTCTCGTACATGAACTTACCTATTCGGCTCTTGGCAACTTCGCGTATATCCTTCGACATAATCGAGCACTCTAGGTCGAGTATCACTGTCCTCCCCCCGTCCCTGGGTCTCCCGGACAGCACCGCCTCGTGGTAGCTCCGGTAGTTGTTCAGAACGTGGCAGACCGCCATTGTTATGGTTGAGAGGGTCTTGCCGGTGGAGGATGCGCCCTCAACTTCAAACACATAACCCTTGGAGGTGGGGGGGGGGCGGTGACGGAGGGAGGAGTCTACGTAGGTTAGTGACGTGGGGAGAGGGGGGGCAGTGGAGTAGAAGCCATGGTCCAGGAAGGAGGGGGGGTGCTGCTGGTGGGGGGGTGGGGGGAGAGTCTGCAGGGAGAGGGGGGGAGAGGAGGGGTTGTGTAAGATGATTAGAGGAGATTGAGTGAGAAGAAGTTGAACTGAAGGTGAAGTTGTTATAAGTTCCTCCGAATGGTTGTGTGTGTATTATATCATTGCGTGTGACTTTGTAATACATGTACATACATATACACGCTTCCTATCATGTTTCCCATTATGCTTCCCATTATGCTTCCCATACAGCTCCCTACTAGACTAACCTTTGGCGGTGGTAGATTGTCAAAAAGGCGTGGTATCCGTGATGTTATCTGTGGTGTCACTTCTGTCCCTATTCCTTCCCCTATTCCCTCTCCTATTCCTTCCCCCAAATGTGACGGTGATATTGTTGGTGGAGGATAAAGTTTTGGAGGTGCAGATGTAGATATAATATCTTCTAAAGTTTCATTTGGTGTAAACCATTCTAATATTGAGGGTGATATTGAAGAATACTCCTCCATAAGGGTACAAAATGAGGACTAAATGAGGGAGATCGGAGGGAGACAGGAGAGCTTTTGGAGGAAAACTATTGATGTAATGCCTTAAAAGGGGAGTTAGGAGGGTCGGGGGGGAGAATAAGAGATGAGTACGAGTATGAGAGGAAGAGAGACACCGCAAAGAGTAATAAGGTTTTTGCCAATTTCAGAGCAATTTGCCAGACATACATCATTTTTTGGGAGACAAAAATTGAGTATACTATTAACCCGTCGGATGAATGTGAACACAGAGCCCTTCTTGAACAACAAACGCCGTTCGCTCATACGTCAACGACGAAGGATTTCAATTTGCGGTGAAATCATTTCTAGATTTTTTCAATGAAACTTCTCATTAAGGTTATTGATCCATTCTTCTTTCTTTAAATAATAGGATTTATGCAATTTAGTAACTTTTGAATGGCAAAAATATGTATTTTTAGATGAGTTTATAATTGTGTTTATGATCTAACTTACATATCATCTGTATAATAAATATAATTTCAACATATCAAATTACAAAAATATTTTGTGCCTCCAAATCAAAAAAATATATAATTCAAAGTGTACTATATAACATCTGTAGATTTTAAGTAATCGAATTTTGATTGTTAATGATATTGATGACCAATTTATAATTAAAAAGCGATTACAAAAAGCTATTTTTTCGCAAAAATTTTTTGGGCAAAAAAAGTGCCTTTCTGCAGTAGAAACGCTGTAATATATACCCACCTGACCAGTAGAATTAGATTACATACATGGAGTACTCGGACTTCCCGTCTCAAGCCTCAAATGTAGAGGAGAACTTAGGGAAGTTGATGGTCGAGGATGAAAGGTGAGTGAGAAACGAAAGAGCTTAAGCCCCTCTCATACCATCTCACCCCCTCGTTTCCACGCAGCTTGTGCCCTGGGATCAACGCGTGTATGGTTTGCGGGAAGAAGTCAATTAAATTCTCTTGTCCAAAGTGCAAGCTTGTCGCCTACTGCTCTGAGGCCTGCAGGAAGGTCGATGCCAGTATTCCCGCTTCGAGTCCTACCCCTGGTCACTGTGTTGAGGTTTGCGAGGCTCTGAAAGGCGTTGCTTCCTCTTCCGAGGAGGCAGACAGGAGCGAGTTGGAGGTGAGGCTTTGGGCTTGTTGGGTGTGGGGGGGGATGAGGAAGCAACGCCTTTCAGAGCCTGGAGGGGAGAAGGTATACTAAAGAGCAGTTTTCCTCTGCTGTAAGAGGGGCACCACGCGCCTTCCCCCATCTCCCCCCTCTAACCCCCCCTCACCCCTACCTTCCCAAGAGCTACCCCTCAACGCTCTCAAATGTACTTCTCTCCCACCCCTCCTTCACAACCGTCGTATCTGAGCACGGCCGTCGCACCGGAAAGAGCGGGTCCCAGCGCGTCCTCCAGCTCCACATCGTCGGCGCGTCTTCCCCCAGTGAGGTCTGGGGGCCATCGGATTCCAAAGGCGGGGGAGGGTGGAAGGCGGCTTACGCGGACGCCCTGGACGAGGTCTGCGAGACTTTCGAGGTTCAGCTGGAACTCGTTTTTGTGGGGGAAGGTTTGGGGGCGTTCGAGGACGGGGGAGGGGAGGTTCTGAAGCTCTCCAAGGGCTGCAGGGTGTGCTTGAAGGACGGGAAGTATGAGGATGTAATAGGTTTAGTCGAGGAGGGAGGTTTCGTGAGGGGGGTGCCGGACATGGTTGTTTTTTTCAACGCCGGCTTCACTTGCTTGGACTATGACTGGAAGGGGTGCCTTGAGAAGTGCTTTGAGAAGGAGGGGAACTTATTAGTGCCTTTCCTTGCGACAACAAACAGCGAGCTAGAGAACTATAATGACATGGAGTGGCTTGAGGAGAATGGATTCGTGAAGGAGGGCTCTCTCGCGGGTCTCGGGGAGGACGTCGACGACGCTGACTTTGATGAAGGTGAGGGGTGAGGGGTGAGGGGTTAGGGTTGTGTGCGTTTTTTTGTAGTCGCCATCTCTTTTATAGCACCTCATCGTTATCGTTAATCTCAAATCTTACCCCCCCTCCTCCCCCCCACCCCCCCAGCTCCCCTGTTCGCCGGCCCCAATCCCTTCCAAGGTTCTAAAGTGCGCCAATCTGGTATCCTCGGCAACGACCTTTACGTCAAATCCTCCTTCATGTTCGGCGGTACCATGACCTTCGGCAAGGGCGGGGGGAAGGGGAGGAAGCGGGCTGGGGAGGAGGTTTTGGGCGAGGGCGATTTCGATGATGAGGAGGACAAGGTTGCAACGAAACAGAAGAAAAAGAAGAAGAAGGAGAACCGCGGGTTGATTTAAAAGCGCGACGGCGACCGAGGAAATAACTAAACGCAAAAGTTACACCGAGGCACACCCCGAAAGAAGTTTATCCTTCCTTAATCGTCATTCTTTCTGGTAAATTTGCTCTCTCTCTTTCGGACTCTTTGAATTACTTTTTTGGGAATGAAAAGGAAAGTCCAGTTAACCCCAATGCTCCCTCCCCTCTTCTTCTTCTTCCTCATCTTCCTGACTCCGTCCTCTCCCTCCCCTACCTCTCTCTCTGAAACTTCCCATTCTGATGATATCCCCTCTGCATGTTCTGATTCTCCCCCCCCCCCGCCGCCCCCGAGTATAACAACCTCCAATTCAGGTATGAATCCTCCGTAATTTCCATCTCCCCCCCCCCTCATCTAACGCCCGTCACCACTCATCTCCTATCCACAGTAGAATATCTAAGAAATATGATAACAAACCAAAAAAAGCTTCCCCAGCCCTCCAACCGTCACTGCCGTCCTCAATCCTCCAGTCTTCCCCCTCATAATCTCCACCAGTCCCTCTCTCTCTGGCCCCCCTCCGACTTCACCTCCCATTCTTCCCCCTCCCACCTTTTTCCCACCTCGTATTTCTGCGAGTCCGTCCTCCAGGAGGTGTCATACTCTTTGTTCCAACCGTCTTCATCTCCCATACCTCGCCCTGAGCCTTCTGCTCATTCATCCTCCCCCCCCGTTGGCACTTGCCCCCCCCCTACCCCCGAATCAACGACGATTAAAACCACGACAACCGAAACTATCCCCTCCCCCTCTACGTCCACAACTCTAACCCACACAACGTTGGTATCTTCCTCTTCCTCTTCCCTCCCTCACTTCCTTCTCCACACCCCTTCAATTACCTCCCCCCCCCCACCCCCCCCCTCCCTATCCTCCTCAAAGTGGTCTCTCTTCTTCATTTCCCCCCCCACGTCCTCAACCCCCTCCTCTATAACTCCCTCCCCCTTTTCCCTATCCTCCTGTACTTACTACTTCGACTCTCCCGTGTACGTTATAACGATCCTGACCTGGCAGGTTGGTCATTTGATCGTCGACGTCCTCGAGCCTTTGTATCTCTCTCTAACCTCCAACGGTACCTTACCCCTCGACTCTTCCTGCCGTATATTCCTTGACGTCGCGAATGAAGATGAGAAGGAGGAGCTGCACGAGCTGATACTGAGGGACGTCTACGAGAGGGACACGGCGTTCTCGCTGCTTAAGCTTTTTACGGTGCACCCGATTATGACGAAGCATGCGCTTTTTAGTATGCCTAAGGGCACGCGTGTGTGTTTTAAGGAGGTTACGTTAGAGTTGGATGTATCCTCAACGTACTACATATTGGGTTATAACAATTACCCGTCAGTAATATCTTTTGACGACAACGATGTTGACGATGATTATAATGCCGACGATGATAATAACGAGGATCATGAGGAGGATAATAAGGAGGAGGAGAAGGAGGAGAAGAGGGGAATGAAGGAGAGAGAAATGAAGGAAAGAGAAAAGAAGGAGAGCGAAGATTTGAGGATGAGATATGACAACTTTAAGAACTTTCTCATCCACTCACTTACACAGGTAGCATCATCTACAACAACAGCATCTACAACAGCAGCATCATCTACATCTACACACACTCTCTACACACACACTCTACACACACACACACACACAACGGTAGCATCATCTACGGGCACTAACCCTACAACTACTACAACAACTCCTCCATCACCAACTACTCCTCCATCACACACACCAACTCCTCCTGTCACTAGCACAATAATAAAACGAACAGGATCCAGAGAACTCATCAACTTCACCTCGCTACTCCCACTCCTCCCCTCCCCCACTGTAGCCTCCCTAGAGTCCCTCTCCCTAACCGCCCAGTTTGCCCTCTTCCAGTCCACCGACATTCTCGTTACCCAGTACGGTTCAGGTGGCCACAACTCAGTCTTCCTAAACCCAGGATCAGTCATGATCCTCCTCCTCCAGCCCGGCTGGTGCGACTTCGCCTGGGCCTACGCTAACCAGGCTCTCCTCTCCGGTGTATCCTGCGTATCTATCTGCCCCCCCC
>BRYA01000106.1:16920-42636 GCA_030267965.1 Triparma columacea | reverse complement strand
CCCCCCCCCTCCCCCCACCCTACCTCCCCCCCCACCCCCCGTCTCCACGTCTCCGACCTGCGTGTCCTCTCCCTCTCCCCCTCCCTCCTCCGCGTGATGCTAGTATTTGAGGTCCTCCTCCCCCCCCCCCCCCTCCGCCCCGGGCTCTTCCATCACCCCTTCGATATAGGCGACTGGAAGCTCTGCGTTGACGACCTCAACCTAAACCTCAGGGACGAGTTTGGGGGGAACGTCTGCCAGCCCACAACGGCCTTCAACGAGTTCAGCACACTCGACCTACACCTCCCCCCCGGCACTACCCTCAACCTCCACGCCTGGCTAAGGGTCGGGGAAGGGGACGTTGAGGGCAGCGACACGTACTTTTCCTACGAGGTTAAGGGTCCGACCGAGGGTCTCAAGATATCCACAGTCACGCACGGGGGGGGGGCAGCGTCGCAGGATGGCCTCGAGGACTCCCCCCCAGACATGCACGACTACAGGCTGTTCAGGCCTGGGGACACCCTCACGCTCCCCCTGACAGGGGGCGGTTCCCTTACCGCCGAACTCTGGAGGCCCTACTCCCTCCAGGTCTCCGTGGCCACCCTCTGCTTTTCCTCCGGCCTCGACCACCCTGGTTGCTCGGGCCTTGCCAACAGGGCAGCCGCCCACGCCCTAACCCTGGGTTCCCTCTCCCGCTTTGGCCTGCCCCTTATCCAGGCCCTGCCCTCCGTCGCCACCCCCTTCGTGTTCCTTCACCACGAGAAGACCTCCGGTTCGACACTTCGTTCCCACATTGCCTCGACGGCCCATTCGATATCGGCACCCTTCTACCTACCCTGCTACTACGGGGACGGGCTTTACTACGAGGACTACAGGTGCTACAGCTTCGACACGTCAAACGCGACGGAGGAGAACGGGGGGAGGAGGGGTGAGCTCGCTGTTATGGGTGGTCACTTTCAGTGGGGTGAGTGGGAGGACTACCAGGACCCCCGGTGCCTGGTGATGGTGAGGGACCCGGTAGAGAGGGCCATAAGCCTCTACTACGAGAGGGTGTACACGAGGGAGGACCACCTGGGGGGGAGGATGCTGAACGAGCTGACGAGGGAGGAGTGGAGGTTCATACTTGAGGAGTGGAGGGGGAGCGCTTGGGGGATGTACCGGGACGAAGGATTCAAGGACAGCATGTGCAAGATGCTACTGGGGGAGAGCCACTTCAGAGGGAAGAGGCCGGAGGAAGTGGACTGGGAGAGGGTAGGGAGGATGAGGCTGGACGGGGGGGAGGCGATGAAGAGGATGGGAAAGTGCGTGGTGGGGATGCAGGGGGAGTGGGAGGACACAAAGAGGGTTATATGGAGGTGGTTCCCGTGGCTCAAGTTCGAGGACAAGGTCAGGGCCAACACAGGGAGGGGGAGCGGCGCGGAGAGGAAGGCGGACGTCAGGGAGGAACTGGTGGAGGAGCTGATGGAGGTCAACAGGTGCGACATGGAGGTCTGGGAGTTCAGCCAGACGAGGTTCAAGGAGCAGGTGGAGTGGATGGATGGGGTGGGGAGGGGCTACGTGTGAGGATACAAGGGAGGATGAAGGGGGAAGGCGTGGTGGGAAAGAGCGGAGCCCCAAGTACGATTTGAAATTTTTGTTGTTGTAACTGTTCTCATTTCAAAGCTTCTTTGTACCTTCATCCCGCTAGGTCTCTCCTCCCGTGAATTTTCGACTTCCGCCCCCCCCCGTGCTCACCAAATGGCCTTATGTACAACCTTTTCCTGTGCCCCCCCCCCCCCGTGCAAACCACCTTGTCAATTATCACCCCACTCACACAAGGTCCACAGACTTGCTGCGCTGTTCTTTGTCCAAGAGCTGCTGCTTCCTATAAGCCAACGCCTCATCAAGCTTTGCTTGGTCGACCACCTTGCCTACACTCACAATTGTGCTTTTCCCAATCACCAACACATCCCCCGCCGTAACCGCAGCATGCGGCTCTATGTACTTGCCGTTTACTTTTGTACCGTTTCCGCTGCCGAGATCCGCAACCCTACAACCGCCGCGCACGTCTACGTCAATCTTCGCGTGCGCACGGCTGATATTTGAATCGTCCAAAAATATATTGACGCTTGCCTCGCGGCCAAGTACGAAGGATCCCCCCTTCTTTAAAGAGAACGTGCGGACTTTGGCCTTCTTCCCACTCCAGTCCTCATCAGCCATCAAGTGTACCTGTACCAAGAGGTCATCGTCCGAAAGGGGGGCCTTTTCGGTCATCAGAGCCACAAGGGTGTTGTTCAGTTCCCGGTGCATATTTGCAAGTAGCGTCCCGGCGTTGCTCTCTTTGCTCGCCTTCATAAGCCCATGGAGCCAGTCGAACATCTGGTATTCGTCCCTGAACTTGACGCTCAAAGTTCTCAGGGGCGTGGAAACGTTTAGCACTTTTTTGTCCTTTTCGCTCCTCTCCACCCCGATCTTGTTAATGCAAAGGTGCTGACGAGGGTGGGGGTCGCTGCTTTTTTCGTACGCGTATACGTTTCCAGGGAGAAGGACGAAGTACAAACGGACCCAAGACTCGCCCCAGACGCCATTCTCGTCGTTCTCGTCACCGTCTGAACCAAGGAGAGCTTTGACGTAACCAAACTTTATCTTGTCCGGAGCGTCTATGGGGCGCAAGGGGCTGCTATCGGTAAAACCTAGGGTTTAAATAGAAGGAGAGATGTGTAAAAAGATGGGGAGAGATTAGAGGATGAGTGAGAAAAATAGCAGGCACGTGTGCGGGTTGGCAAAGGCTTCGAGGCTCACACTACTCACCTGCGCTCTGCAAAGACTCAAGAAGAAGGTGTCTTCCCATGAGCTGCTCGCAGGTCTGCTCGGACACGATACGCTGGAAGGAGGAGCAGAGTTCGTGCTTCTCCTCCATCTCGGCTCTTGCAAAGTTGGCATGCAAGACGTCCAACACCAGGCGGTTCCACTCCTTCCCAACCTCCTCGCTTTCAAACTTTAAAAGGAACAGCCCCCCGGTTGCAAAGCAGCGGTACCCTTTAGTTTCTCCCATGAACTGCCATGCGACGGAAAGGGTTGCGTTAGTGCTTACAGTTGTTGTCACGATAATAATTACAGCGTTTTGCTTCTGTCCCGCCCCAATATTTCTCACCTGCTCGAGGTCCACGACACTTTCAGGGTGATCCGCCTTAAAATAGTCAAGGGTCTCCTTGTCGAACTTTTCCGCTTCCCAGTATGATATCCACAGCGTCCTGCTAGGCTTTTTGCTCTTCTCGTTTTTGTAAAGGAGCAGGCGGGTGCCCTTCAATACAACCCAGTACGTCTTGAATTTGAAATTATCACCGGAACGAATCGCGACCTTACCGGAGATTGCACCGGGGTCGCCATCATCTACGTCCATATCAACGACAGAAAGGCCAACTTTGCGCTCCAAAAGACTCTGCAATTAGTCAGAGATAGAAAAAAAAAGGTAAGGGTGAGCGAAGGTGATCGACGAGACACCCCATCCAGTAAAAAGAAGCCACGCCCCACCTCGTCTCACCTTCGTGATTGTCTTGATCTGTTCCTTCTTTGCCTTAGGACCAATATCCAGCTTGACATCTAGCTCGTCAGGGGAGAGCAAAGCGAGAGCCTCAGGGTCACCCAAGTCGAGGAAGTCGTCTCCGGTGTCCATGATGCTCACCCCTGAGAGTGACGCATTAATCTCAGGGTGCTTGGAGGTGCTGACTCCTCCACCCATTCTGGAAAAAATCTCTGGGCCTGACGGGGTGGGGCTTAACAGCTTGAGGCCTTGTTGTCTTGTGGCTGGAAAAATGCGAGAATAGCTCCAGGAGTAACAGGGCGATTGGACAGAAAACTGAACGGTTGGGAAAAGGGAAGCGGCTTCAATCAGCAAAGGAGGGGTTATGATATTTAACACTAGAGGCAGCTTGACTTGGCGAAAATGTTTCCCAGTCAGCAAGCAAACTCCAAAGGAACACAGGAAAATTTCCTCGCACGACATCGACCTTCTCCGGCTCCCCCATAATCGCGTTAAATTATCAACCCCATCTATCAAGATATCGTCGTTGTTGTTGTACTCTTGCATATTCCACAATTATTCACCCAGTCGAGATACTCCTTTTTTCTTCGAGCCCCAAACAATAGCCTCTTTCAAAACTAAGAATGAACCAAGACGCGTCATGCCACCTCCTGGCAAATTCCGTCTACATTGATGGTTTCTCAGCTTACAGTAACCAGTGGAAGAACAGCCTCTGCTCTTGGGTCCTGTCCCATTACCACGCCGACCATTACAAGGGTCTGAAGCGCGGCACTCTTGGGAGGAACCAGCTAAATGGAACTATCCATTGCACAGAAGTGACGAAACTGTTGTTGGAGAGGGTTCACTTTGTCGATGATGAAGGGAATACCAAGGCAAATAATACCAAGGCAAATAATACCAAGGCGAAAACCAAAGCCGAAACCACTCCACTACAGCAAACAACGAAGATACAGTCCCACTCGTACGGGGAAGAGTTCGAGGTCAAGGACGGGAAGGGAGGTGTCCTTTCGTGCACATTCCTCCCAGCGAATCACTGCCCTGGTGCCGCAATCCTTCTGTTTTCCACCTCCTCTGACCCCAAGACCATAAACATCCACTGCGGGGACATGCGTTACTCTCCCTCGATGCTTGAAGCCGTCCTTGAGAGGAGGGAAAAGGGGGCCAAGTTCGGGGAGATCTTCCTTGACACAACGTATGGCTTCCCCAAGGTGAGAATGTACGGCACCAACGACAAAGAACGTCTAGCTCATCGGTCTTTTCTCATCGGTCCTTTCTCATCGCTCGCCCATAATCTATAAAAGTATTCCTTCCCCCCCCAGCAGTCTGTGATCGACTCTGTCGCTTTGTCCGTCGTATCTGAGCTTTCCCACCCCTCTCGAACGCTCATTCTACTCTCGTGCTACTCGATAGGCAAAGAGAAGCTCCTCGCAGAGTGCGCTATGCAGACCGCAAAGAAGCTCTACGTGAACCCAAAGAAAGCTCTCATGCTCCAGTGTGTCAAGGACGGAAGCCTGGACGATGGCAGCGGCGTCCCACCGTCGGCAGCCCTGAACCTCATCACGAGCACGACGTCAGATCCTGCGTCGTCACCAATTCATGTCATACCCATGAACGTAGCTGGGGAAATGTTCCCTTATTTCATACCTGATTATCGGTGAGAATGGAAGAAAAAAAACAATGCACAGTGATCTGCTTACGACTCACTTCGCTCGTATCCGTAGGAATTGTGCAGATTATGCAGACAAGCATGGCGGCGGAATCAGGTACGACAGGTAAGTATTCCACCCAAGCCTCTCTTAAGCGCGCGGGACCGTCCTTGCCTACTTATCCAACCACTTCCTCGACTCGCTTCGCTCGTCGTAGGGTAGTAGCCTTCATTCCCACAGGGTGGGCAAACGCTACCAACTGGAACCGTAAGAACGCTACAAATATGAAGCAAGTACCGAGAAGAATGAAAAAAGGCGACAAAGGGGTGATGAAAACTGCAGAGGATGAGAATGATTTGGTAGAAGTAACGGTGAACCTAGTTGGCTATTCGGAGCACTCAACCTACAAGGAATTGGTAGCCTTTGTGGAAGGCCTCAAACCGGTGAAGGTGACTCCGACGGTTTACTCGTCGGAAGAGAAGAGAAAAAAAATAACCGACGACTTCAACAAGTACTGTGATAGGGGAGCTGCAAAGGAGAAGTTCTTGTCCTCCTTCTTTGGAGAAGGCGGCAGCGGCGGCAGCAAGAGCTCCAAAAAACACCAAGCCACCGCTGTTTCCAAGCCGTCGATGTCTTCTCCCCCGAAGCCCAGCTTTGCCTTGCCCCCGGTCCCCTCAGAAGGCGATGTTGCCCTCATAACTTCCATGGGGTTCTCTGCTTCCGTCGCCGAAGCTGCCTTAGCTTTCTCAAAAAACAATGCCCAACGAGCCGTCGAGTACCTTTTGAGTTCCTCCTCTCCTCCACACCAAAACCCGCAAAAACGTCAAGCCAGCGACAAAAACTCACCAAAACCTCCTCCCAAGCGTGAAAAGACCAAGACGCTCGATTCCTTCTTCCTCCGCCCTAAGAAATGATAATGATCATTGTTGTTGTTTTCATAATATATCTTTTCTAAATTTTATAAAGGCTTCGCGTCAAGTTTGCCCTTCCCGAGGACGGGCTTCCCGAACGGGTCCCACGGTGCCGCATTCCCTCCTCCGCCGACAGGCCCCAACCCACCCATGCCCTTTCTGATGTCTCCCAGTTTGCTCTCCAATCCGCTTGGCTTTCTCATCGGCGCGAGGTGGTGGAAGGCACCCAGACTCTGTTTCCTCGACCCCTCTTGCTGCTGCCCCCCGCCAGGCGTATTTTTTGCTTCCGCCCCGCCCGCTGCCTCTCTGGTGTTTGGCGAAGCCGCTTCGCCGCCCTCGTTGTCGTCGACGGCCTTGGCCGGGCTCTTTTGCACCGTCCTCTCTGGGCTTTGTGCTTCTGCCATTCCCTCCGTCTTTGACTCAGCCGCGGTCTCGATTTCTCGCGTCGGCGAGGTCACCCCCGCTCCCGCCGCCGCTGTTGGGGTCGACGCTCCGCTGCCCCCCACCTCAACCATTCCCATTTTGCTCTCGATCTCCCCCATCCCCGCGTCCTTTGCCTCGGCAACGCCAGCCCCAGCGTCGACCTCGTAGCTCCTGCTGAGTTCCTCGTCCACCATCTTCGCGTTCCGAGCCTCTGTGACGGCGACCGCCTCGCCGAAGCTTGTTCCAGACTTGGCTTCTGCGTCCGTTGCCTGCGATGGTGAAGTACCGTGGAGGGACATGATGGCAGGTCCAACGATTCCGAGAGTTGACTGAGGGTTAGTAGATTGTTAGTGATTTTATAGTTGCGTGTTATGTGTCATTGTTGTGGGTGTTGCGTTGACTTACCTTGTCAATCCTCGCCTCCATCTCTTCTTGCATTGCGCTCTGCGTCTGCCAGATGGAGACTTTCCTAAGGCTGTCCCACCCCTCAACGCCGGAGGAGTACGACCTAATTTGGTACCCCCTCCCCTTTCCTGCCACGTTGGGGAACTTGCTGTCCAGGAGAGGTTGCTCCCCCCCCCCCTCTTGCAGGGAAAGGTAGTAAACCCCGCCAAAATAGATGCAAATTGTGACGAGGCCGTTGGGGGTGTAAGACTTGGTGCACATGAGCTCGACGTTCTTGTGCGCTTTGTCGGTTTTGGGAGTGGATGCGAAGGAGAACTGCGATGCGCGAGGAGATAAAAGGTGAGAAAAATTTGGACCGAACTTCACCCGCCAACGATCGTTCCCCTTCATCTCACTCACCTCGAAGAAGGACTGCGAGGGATCGCCCTCAAGCCACTGGGATATGCTGTCTCCGAGGCCCATGGAGCAGAGCCTCTCGACGAGGTTGTTGAGCACGTCCTCCGACGCAACCACCTCCTCCTCCATAACGCCAGCCGCCTTCTGGGCGAATTCCATTGGCCGCACAAAGGGTGAGCGCGAGGGCATGGCTGAGACGTCGCAAAGGAATTCGAGTCTGCTCTGCTGCATCCTCAGGGCGGGAATCACGTGGGGGAGATCAGCCAGGGCAAGGCTCGCAGTAAGTTGCACCCTTCCGCTGTAGCACCAGCTGCCGAAGCGAAAGAGGGCGGTTCTGAAGGTCTCGTTGCCCTCGTCTTTGTTGGGTTTCATGACGATGTAGCTCTGCACGTAAGAGTCAGAGGCGAGGTTCTTCGTTTTCTTCACCCTCGGCGCCAGCAGCGTCGAAAGCTTCATCTCCCCGGCGAGGCTCTGCCAGAGGGTTAGCTTCTGGTACTTTGCCTCAATGTCATTGTCGATGTAGGACATCAAGGTCACGCCCTCCCCGTGATTAGAGACGTCTGGGAACCTAACGTCGAGGAGGGGCTGATCCCCTGAGCCCTCACTGATGGTGACATAGAACGTGTTCTCGAAGTAAATTGTGACGAAGATGAGCCCCCTCGCGTAAGTCTTGGAGCAGATGCACTGGATGTTCTCCATCGGGTCGTTCTCGAAGTTGGCATTGAGCTCGAAGTACGACTTGACCTCGTCGTCATTCATCCAGGGGTACATGCTCTCGAACCTTTCCAGGGAGTCGTTGAACTCGTCAGAAATGAACTCTCCAGACAAAAAGTCCTGTGCCTCCTGCATGGTCTCGAGGGGCTCGAAGAAGGAAGAGTCGCGGGGGACGCTATCATGGTTGCAGTAGAACGCGAGCTTCCCCTGCTGCCGCTGCAGGATGGGGATGACCCTGGGGATGTCCTTCAGGCTCATGTCCTTGCCCTCAGAGTCACTCTCATCATCATCGTCAGGTCCCTCAGCTCCGCCAAAGTCCAAAGTAACCCTCCCGACGTAACACCAGTTCCCACACCGGAAGAGAACCTCGCGCTCCCCAGAGTACGCGTCCGAGGTGTTGGGATTAGGCTTTTTGATAAGGTACACCTGCTGATAACCCCGCATGTTTTCTGGGATTGACTGAGGGGTACCACGAGTCGGCGATCCACCGTCAGAGTCGTATTCATCTGCGACGAGGAGAACGGTAGGAGTGAATTGCGAGCAACGGGGTAGGTTAGGGATGGACCTGGGTAAGAAATAAGAGGAGGGCGGCGAAGGTCATTCAGGGAGGGTTATGGCCCATGCAGGGGTACGAGAGTTTCATACGCTCAAGAGGGACCATAATCAGTCCAACCGGAGCGAACTGAAGCTTTGATTGGCGAAATCACGTACCAGGATCTCTGGGCATGGTGAAGTTTAAATTTGGAAAATTGGAAAAATCCCCAATCAAGAAAACAACAAAATCCAAAATCTGCAAAATCCGGACAAAATACCCTAACTGTACATGGCTGACAACAGCGACGACGAACATGGACACGACCATAAGCACGCGAACCCGACCGCCTTCCACCAGTTCCTTACTGCTCATGTAAAGACGTCCTTTGGAACATTTTGTTTTTGTAACTTTACATTCATCCTGGTCACGGCTGTCCTCTTGGGTTTAGGTTATGATGTGATTGATGGGGATAAGATAACTAAGATAGGTGAGACAGAGATTTAACAGACTTAGGGGTTTCGATTGGGTCCTTGCAGCGCGAAATGGAGAGACCATAATTTTCAGATATCCTTGTTCTCTTCTCTCACCACAACCATCCTTGTGCTCTTCTCACACCACAACTCAACCGTTAGGGCTGGAAATCCCCACTGACACCTTCCAGGAGAGGGCAAACGCGTACGAGACTGCCAGGGAGGAAGCGAACTTCGGCCTCACGGGGGTCATGTGTCCAAGGAGTGAAGCAAAGAGAGCCCCATTGGCCCTGATTCTTGACCTAGGCGATGACAAAAACGCGTTGACGAAAGCCGGCTTGGAGATACTGAAAGAAACCGAGGAGACGTTCATGAAGCAGGCCGAGTGGAGCGACAGGTGTACCCTCCTTTACGACTTCCCAACCTGCAACGTGAAAGTGGTCAACACCGCCATCTCTTCCTACGTCCCAGTGAACATTACCGACCCCTACGGTTGTCTCCTCCCTAACTCCCCCGTCTCGCTCTTCTCCAAGTATGGCGACCCAAATTTTGAAAACATCGAGATAACGCTCCAGACTATCATGAATTCACCTGACTCCGCCTCCATGCTGAGCTATTTAGATAAGGACTTTGACATCGACACCAACCAAAAGTCGCCTCTTCTAAAGTCAATCATTCTTTATGGCACGCCATTCCACAACGTTACTTACTACATGGACAAGCTGGGCTTGCAGAACCAGGATCCGACCCACTTCGAGTACTACACTGCCGACTTCGTCGTGGAGGAGCTCGACGAGTTGAACGCGTACACGAGCAGCACTTTCAACGATGATTTCGAACGAATGTACAACAGCGGAAATGCACCCTCTGTCTCTTACAACTACATCAACTACGACCCTCTCCAGGAACTCGTTAGGAAGGACCTCAGCAAAATCGTTATCAGCATGGCTTTCGTCTTCTTCTACATGTGGTTCAGCCTTGGTAGCTTTTTCATGACCTGCTGCGGAATGTTCCAGATACTTTGCAGCTTCTTTGGTGCCAATTTGGTGTACAGGTACATGTGGCCCACCTCGAGTGGCTACGGTTACGACTACTTCACGCTCTTCTGCGGCCTCGCGATGTTCGTCATCATGGGAATCGGGGCCGACGACGTCTTCGTGTACTGGGACACCTGGGTCGCGAGCAAGAATGGAGAATTCGCAAGCACGGCTGAGAGACTCAGTCACGTCTACAGTCACGCAGTCAACGCTATGCTGGTGACTTCGGTGACCACGGTGATCTCCTTCTTCTCCAACCTGAGCAGCTCCTTCATTGGGGTACAAACGTTTGGCCTGTTCGCAGGACTCCTGGTAACTGTGAACTTCGTGAGTGTCTGCACCTTTTTCCCGTCGGCCGTCTTATTCTACGAAAAGTACCTCTCCGAGACTAGGTTCTGCTTTGGGTTGTTTGATGGGATCCCCTCATTCTTTGCCAAGCTTCGGGACAAGCTAAAAAAGAAAACATCGGATCCCGTAAGTGAAAGTGATGAGATGGAGGAAGACAGGAAGGAGAAGGAGGAAGGGGAGATGCTGAGTGTTGATATGGAGGGGGGGGGGGGCGGGAATTGGTTTGGGGACGTCTACGCTCCGTTCTTGGAGGAGAAGAAGACCATCATTTTGGCCGTCTTCACCGTAGTCTGGGCCATCTTCTTGGTCGGGGCTTGCATGATCACTCCCACGCCGCTTGAAATATACACGCTTTTCCCGCCTGGCGACAACTTCTACACCTTTACAAAGCTGGCCCTGACAAGGTGCGTGTGGAGAAGCGATTTTCAGAAACGTTTTGGGCAACCCAACACCAAATACATCATCGCTAATTTCATTCGATCTTCACCCGCTTTGCTCATCGCAGGTTCCCCGGCGAGGCCAACCCTCTCACCATCCATCTCGTGTTCGGTCTCAATGTCGACGACCCTGTCAATTATGGCAATATGAAGGAAGAAGACTTTGTCCCCGGGCCAGCCGCGGAGGTTACAGATGTAGTTAGCGGGGTTCCAAACTTCGAAAGGAGCTTCAACATGGCGACAATTGACTTCCAGAATCAGTTCGTTGACCTTTGCAAGGAGGTCGATACCGAATTGAAGCCCGATCCCAAGTATTTGATGGAGCAAAAGTATGGGATAAACCCCCAACTTACGGGGCAGGAAGACGGGGTATTGGGAGACACTAGTAAAGCCACCGGGAAGGCCTACGGGATACAGTGCTTCATGAAGGGGTTCCAGCAGTTTCAGAACGTCAGCAAGGAAGCGGCGGACATTATAGTTCCAGATGGCAGTGACATGAGTGAGGCCAAGAGGTGCGTGGGGACGAGGGAAGCGACAAGGGAAGCAACGAACTTCGAAAGAAGACAAAGGAGTTTTATTTCTCTCCAGCCAACAAACTCCCCCCCTCCCCACCACCGTACAGGTACACTTTCGAGCCAGCCCCCGAAGTAAACGGTGTCCCCGATTGGAGCTCCGACCCCGATAGCGTCGACTCCTGCCGCTACTGCTTCGACGGCTTCATCGTATCAAAGCTCACCAATGAAGACGTCATACTCGACCACGTCGTCAGCAACACGACCAGGGTTAGCAAGGGCTGCAACTGCATGGGAATCTTCCCCGTCCCCGAGCACGTCTGCTTCTCGGAGTTCAATTACTTGGACGCGGGGAACCCCTTCAAGTGCATTAACAGCAACCTCTTCACTACCAGCCTCACCAACTACATGGCGGTGGGGGGAAACCAGAACTGGTGGGTGGACTACGTTTACGCGACGAAGGACGAGGACAACAAGTTCGAGAGGATCGCCATGTCCGAGGTGACCGTGCAGACGGAGCTGGACATTTTCGCGACGGACGCATGGAAGGGCATGGACATGGTAAACGTCTGGGACGAATGGGCGAAGGAGTACAACCAGAGA
This sequence comes from Triparma columacea, assembly GCA_030267965.1. NCBI lineage: Eukaryota > Bolidophyceae > Parmales > Triparmaceae > Triparma > Triparma columacea. Next base: position 30,697 of record BRYA01000106.1, on the reverse strand, counting down.
GTGGAAGACGAGGGGACGAAGGACATGGCGAAGGTCATGGTTTACTGCGCGAGCGCACCAAAGTGGAGGCAGACCATACTTCTGATGCCCGCGGCTATACAGGGGGTGGTTTTGAGCCTGGCGCTCAGCTGGATAGTCCTGGTAATCGCGTGCGAGAACTGGATCCTAGCTTCCCTTGCCATCCTAACCATCAGCATGATCGTGACCATCGTCTTCGGTTTCCTTACCTTCTCCGGCTGGGGCCTAGGCCTGCTGGAGGGCATCCTGGTCGTCCTGGTTATCGGCTTCTCAGTAGACTACACAGTGCACCTGAGCGACAGCTACAAGGCATGCGAGGATGTCACCAGGTACGGGAAGGTCAAATTCGCGCTTGAGTCAACGGGGTTCAGCATAATCAGCGGGGCCATTAGCACGGTCGGGGCGGCGGGCATCATGCTTACTGCAAACATTGCCTTCTTCGAGAAGTTCGGGACCTTCATTTTCTTAACTATCATTCTCTCGACGCTCTTCTCGCTGGGCTTCTACGCGGCGCTCTTGGCATCCTTCGGACCGCTGGGTATGCAGGGTAGGCTGATAAATATTTACGGGGGCTTTTTAACCGGAGCGAAGGAACACATGGAGAAGGAGATCGACAAGGCAGAGAGGGAGAAGAGGGCCAAGATAGAGATGAGGGGGAACGTATGAAACGCGTGAAAGTGGGAAAGAGGATTGCACTGAATTGGTGCTTGAGGGGGAGCAAAATAAATAGGAACAGCAGTTTTGGCAGCAAAGATAAATTATGTTATGTTTTCAAGCGTTTATTAGGAGGTAGTTCTCCCTTCTCATCCTCCTCCTCCTCCTCCTCCTCCCGTCCCTCCTTCTCCCCCACCTTAACCCCCAGCTCTTTGCAGAACTTCTCCACCTCCTCCCTCCCCAGTTTCCTAAACTTCCCCTTCTCCCAATCCCCCAGCTCCAACCCCCCAACCGACCTCCTCTCTAGGGTTTTTAGGCTTATCTTAACAGCCTGGAAGTTCTTCTTCACAACATGGTACTGTCCCGTGGATATCGCGACATCAACGTTAAACCTTTTCTTCCTTCTACAGCCTTCTGGTACCTTATCGTTCATACCCTGTACCTCAACTTCAAATGGTATCCCAACCGTCTCAAACAACCTCTCCAAAGTCTGTCTACTCCCCACACTCAAAGCATCGGAACCCTCGGGAATGTCGAAACCTGCCCTGTATACCTTGGTGCATTTCTTGGGCTTGCAGATGGCGTCGAGGATACGGGAATCGTCTGTGAAGATCATTAGACCGGTGGTGTTTACATCGAGTTGACCTACGGGCATGCATCCTACACCTGAGGTTGATACGACACCGGATTGGAATGCGTGGTGGTACATTGTTAAGGTGCCTTTACGACCGTAAGGAAGAGGACAGGAGGGGACTGTGTGCTGGGAGATTGAGGTGTGGTAGGAGGGGGGGATTGTCATGTCTGTTATCTCGTGGGATGGCTTGTTGTAGAGGTAGATTGTGGGGAAGGGGGGACGAGGTATTGGGAGGGGCATTTAGGTATCTTTGGGGTCTCTTTTGGGGTCTCGGTAGGTGTCTCTTCGCACAATCTTTCGCACTCTCTTAAAGCTCTTTCTTTGACCCTTGTGCGGGTGTGGTGTGTGGTGTGGTGGAGGAGGGGTCGGGGGAAGGTGTGGGGTAGGGTGTGTTTTGTGTGTTTTTCCCACCAATCCCGGGGTAGATGGAGACGATCAGCCGCACGCACGGGTCCTGTTACGAAGCAAACACACGGAGTAGTGTTGTGGGGGAGAACACACACAAATGTATTGAGTTTGGCTCCGAATTGGCCTATTTTTTTTTAACACATTTTGAGGACTCATTTTCTCCCTCTCAACAACAACAACAACTATTATAACTACATATCTAGCACTTAGAATATCCAATAAGCACATTCACACCATAATTATATCCTATATCGTGTTCAAAAAGAAATAAAGCACCACACATCGGGCAAAGTCCAAAAGGCAATGTCCAAATCAATCACTCACAAGAACTCATTACACTACTACTACTACTATAACCTCCTTCTTCTTTTATCCCTTCTTCACCTTCCATCGTCCATCTCCTTCCATGTCTCTCCATCTCATTTAATTCCATCTCAAACATCTTCTCCTTCTTTTTCATCTTCTCCTTCATATCTAAAACCTCAACACTCAATGTTACGTACGTCTTATCTCTCTACGTTACGTTCCGTCTCTTCTTCTTCGTCTTCTCCTTCTCCTGACGACGGTCTTCCTCCTTCCTCCTCCACCACCTCCTCCTCCTCCTCCTCCTCCAACCCTTTATATCTCCGTCAGTCCGACATAGTATCCTACTACACTCTCGACGGTGGTTCCCCCACCGGTAAAATAAACGTAGGCGTCGCCGTAACCGCCTTCCTAGCCGGTCCCAACACCGCAACCTGGATGGTAGAAGTTAGACCATTAGAGGACTACAGCGAGGAATCAAAACCAGGATATTATAGGGAACTTACAAGGAGAAACAGGGGGCGTAACGAGGTCGTTGACATGAAGGATTTAAGGAAGGAGGTTGGATCCTACGTCCGGGCTGTTGACGCTTTCAAGGTTGCTGTCGATAGGGATGGTCTACCGCTAGGTTTGAAGGAGGACAGGGTCTACGATCAGGAGGGTTTTGAAGGCATCGTTAGACCCAAGTCAAACATCGTCATAGACGAGGCCGTTAATGAAGAGGACGGTAGAAAGTACAAAGATTTGAAGAATAGGATACTCCTTGACGCCCTTGCACTAGGCGGTACGGCTGCGCTGGCGGTTGGGGTTGTGGACAGGGAGCTAGCATCGGACTACCTACTAGGCCTCGCTAGCGGGATCATCTACGTCGGTCTTCTCAGTATCTCCACAGACACTATGGGAGGTCCCTCCGCAACCCCCGGGGACGCACTTGGAATGCTAAGGAAGAACCTACCACCCTTACGTCTCCTAGCCCCCGCCCTGGCTCTGGGGGTGGTGGCGGTAGATAACTACGTCAAGGGAAACCCGTTAATCCAGCCTGGTAACCTCCTTCACACTGTAACCCCAAGTCAGTTTGCGGCCACAATGGGTGGTTTCGTTACTTACAGGTTACCCATTGTATTCCGTGAGGTTGGTGGTGCCATCGGTGAAGAGCTAGGTATAGAGGGTGCGAGCTTGCTACCGGGGAGCGTGGGGGTGGCGGTGGAAATTGGGAGGGAGGGGATTAGGGGGATGGGGGGAGAGGGGATGGGGGAGGAGGGGATGGGGGGAGAGGGGAAGAAGGAGGTGAGTGAGAGAGAGAGAGAGAGATAGAGAGAGAGATAGGGAGGGAGAAAGAGCGTGTATGTGTGTGTGTGTGTGTGTGTGTGAGAGAGAGAGAGAGAGAGAGAGCGAGAGAGGCCCACGACCCCCCCCCTTCCCCCCCAACCTAACGTCCCCATCCTCACAATCTCCCCCCCCATCCCCCATCCCCCCCCCGTCAGAACGTCGTCGTGGTCGTCAGCGGAGCCCGTGGATACGTCGACCCTCTCATGGTCTCAGATGCCGTGGTCGCCTCCTCCTCCTCCACCGTGTTTCTCCCCCCCCTCGTCTCCCCCGGAGACCCGGGCTATGAGGAGGGGGGGGTCGTGGGGGTGCAGGGGGGGGGGAGAGGGTGGAGGAGGGAGGACATGGAAAGAGAGGGAGTAAAGGTCGTGGTCGCGGACGTTGAGGGGGTGGAGAGCCTCCGGCGTTCCTTCGACGGGGTCATGGTTGGGGTCTGGTGCAGCGACACGACCCTGGACAAGATCAGGGACAGGGTGAAGGCGAACTGCGAGAGGAGGGGGGAGGAACCACCGGGGGACGAGACACTGGTGGCGGACATCGAGTACGGGATCGTTAGCGGGGTTTTTGAGTTCACCATACTGGGGGAGGGGGAGGGGGAGGGGAGGGGGGGGGTGGAGGAGCTGGGGAAGGCGCTGGAGTACGCGATCAATATATCAGAGGGTGTTCAATAGTGAGGGGGTTGGATGGATATGGTTGTTGGCGGGAGTCTTTTATTGGGGGGAGAGGGGTAGTTAAATTTTGTGTGTTTATGTGAGAGATTTTGGCGGATTTTGGCGGGGTGGGTTTAAGCTGGTTTAAACTAAGCGGATTTGTGGTAAACGATACAACTACTATACGAAAATGTGGGACGTGTTAACATTTGAGCAATTACGTGTTTTATGGCACAGAATGATTGAGTGTAACATTCGAGCATGAAAACGAGATGAATTTGCTTCTTACACTTCCGAATTTCGAATTGCACACATGTTTATCGACTTCACTCTTTTTTTGGGGGGGAGGGGGGGGGGGCTACTAAGTCAGAGATTAGGGTTGCGCTCTCTTTCAAACATTGCGGGTGGGGAAAATAGAGAAAATTCCCTAATGATTTGGAATGTTGGAAAATGGAAGGACTTCAGATTTTTTGGTCTGTTTTTCTCTCTTTTTAGCAAATCCACAGGTCAGTATTTACACTAATATCGGGCGCCTTTACTCCCACGCTCTCCTTAAAACTCAAATCTTGCTATCATTATACCATTTACCGATTTTTTCCTCGCATACGCCCCCAAATATGGAGAAAATAGAGCTCTCTCTCTCAACTGCTCGTTCGTCGTCCTCCAAATTGTTTTTGTGTGATTATTTGGCTAATTTCGGGCGCCTTTACTCCTACACTCTCCTCAAAACTCAAATCTTGCTATCGTTGTACGACCAATTGCCTATTTAAATCGCATACGCCCCCAAATGTGGAGAAAATAGAGCTCTCATCGGATCATCTCTCACATGTCGTCCAGATTGTTTTTTGTTTTGCGATTATTTGGCCATCAGAGAGGTACTTTTCCTCGGGCTGCCTGTCAGACTTTAAACTAACTCTCCAATCGACCTCCGCAGGCATATAACATGAAGATGCTACTTGCTATTTATCTCCTCATCCTCCTTGCTTACGCCAGTGTCACGGAAGCTATTCCAGAAGCTTCTTGTGTGGACACAATTGGCCCGATCCCTAGCACGAGTACCACAAAGACGAAGTATTGCTCTGTTATCCAAGACAAGCTGAACTCAGCGAACAACGACAACAAGGAAGCTACTTTCAACAAAGTCTTTAACACGAACTGCGGCCCCGGCACTGCTACCTCGCAGTGGAGCTACTTCCCCGGCAACTGCACCTGCACGTGCGGCATGGAATTCACTGGTCCCACTGACAGCCCGACGCCTGCACCCACTCCTACTCCCGCACCTACTGCTACTACTCCTATCCTCTCGCCTGCGCCCACCCCGGCAATTACTCCTGCACCCACCTGTGTGGACACAACTGACCCGATCTCTAGCACAAGTACCGACAGGACGAAGCTTTGCTGTGTTATCCAAGACAAGCTGAACTCAGCGAACAACGACAACAACGAAGCTAAGTTCAACCAAGTCAAAAAGAGGAACTGCGGCACCCCCCCACCTATGGCAGGCTATGCCAGTGGGCTATGGCAGTGGGGGTACTTCCCCGGCAACTGCACATGCACGTGCGCCATGGATTTCACTGGGCCCACTGACAACCCGACGCCTGCGTCCGCCTGTATTCCGCCTACGCCATCGCCTACTGCTAATCCTACGCCATCGCCTACTATTGATGGAGACAGTGAATTTGAGGTGCCAATCGTCAAGCCTATCCTGCCACCACGCGTTCCAAAAGTCAGCCCCACCGACCGTTTTCTGAAGTACTAAGTTTCCAGAGACGATTTCGCCGCCGTTTAGGACAGAAGAGTCGAGGCCAGTGCTGAAAGGTAACGTAGCTGATGATAAGAGGGTCACTGCTGTGGTCACTCTTATGGGGTATCGTCGCACGACATTAAGGGAATGTCCGACGTTAAAAACGATTACGCGTATGATTGTGTTTTACGGAACTAAGATACGCGGAAATCCTGGGAATTACGCTTGGGGGAAACAACGTAATTGTGCATGTATGGAGAAAGAGAGAGAGAGAGAGAGAGAGAAGGGAGTTACTTACTGCCAGAAAGAAAAGAATGGCTGTATTTAGGACAACTCACCGGGTAATTGGAAGTAAGCAAGATCAGATTATTGGTCAGAAAACATACAGTATTATACTTGTTTATTGCAATCGACTATCGTTACCGCCTCCATCAAACAAGCATCGGGAATAGTTATCCTCTTGCCCTAATTTGCTTATTAGTCATTGTCCCAATTGCATCGGAAATGCCTATAAAATTAGACACGCGAAGCATTAATTTTATTTTCGACGGGCACGAAATGCGCCAGGGGAAAGGGGGAAAATTATTCCTCATTCTTCCATCGACTACGAGGTTAGATACTTGGTTTCAAATGTAAAATTACTTGAGATCAAGTTGAAAAATCAAGTGAAAAAAGGCAGCAAAATCCAAACACCTATGGCTTCCCCTGTAACGCACCTAATGTGCTTCTTGCTGTTTGGTGTCGTAGGTCAGGCGATGATAACAAACCTCGACTTCAAGAGTAGCCTCGGTGAGTAATTTAGGCCTCATTTTTTGGTTTGAGCAAATGCCTTTGCATCGAAGACGAGGATAGAGGGGAAGTTTTTGTACATTTTGGGCAAGTTTGGGCAAGTTTGGGGTGATTGGAGGGTACTAGAAGATTGGAGGGTATTAGAAGAAGCTTCGAGGAAAGAAAATTGCGGAGAAAGGGTGGCTGAGCGGGCTAGTTAGGCGAGGAGAGGTATCTCTGGCTGGATATCTTGGAGATATCTCTGGCAGATATCTTTGGAGAAATTGGCTGGTTATATGAGGAGCGTAGTCAACGGTTGCTTGTTGTTGTTGTTGTTGTTGTTGTAGTTGTAGTTGCCATTGCCATTGCCATTGCTGCTCATGCCGCTGTTACGTCTCCATCCTCCCACTACTTCTTAGCCATTGGTTGAACCCTTCACTCACTCCCACCCCCCCCCCCTCCACTCAACACCCCCCAGGTTTCTACGCAGCCTACCATCAGGACCCTTACAACCAGCTGATCCACTTCATCTTCATCCCCCTAATTTGGTGGTCCATAAACGTCTGGATGTGTTACGTCCCCCTCCCCCTCCAACCTTCCTCCTCCTTCCCCCTCACCTACGGCACCGTCATGCTCCTAATGTACGGCTTGTACTACGTGGCCCTGGACGGCTTCACGGGGGGAATCTTCACTGCCGTGCTGGCCGCGCTATACATGCAGGCTCAGACTGCAGTCAACGGGGAGAAGGGGGGGAGGGAGCCCGTGAAGGGCAACAGGAAGGGTAAGGGGGGGGGCAAGATGTCTTGGGGCTGGTTCGCGTTCTGGGTTCACCTGGCTGGCTGGGTAATGCAGATCGGTCCAGGGCACGGTTACTTTGAGGGCGTCAAGCCTGCCCTCCTAGACTCCCTTGGGCAGGCCCTCGGTGTCGCCCCGCTCTTCGCTTTCCTTGAAGGCCTCTGGGCGGTAGGGGTAGCGGGGGAATTGAAGGGGGAGGTTATGGACATGGTTGCGATACATAGAAGGGACATGTGCACGGCTGGGGGGGCGTACCCTTGGTGCTGAAATGTGGGAGGGGGTAGGCAGCCGGAAGACGATGTTAATGTAAAAATGAAGGGAATGTATTATCAATGAAATTGGGTAACCCCCTTTTCGGAGTTTACCTTGCACAAGAATTGGCCTTTGAGAGTTGACGCGAACGCGCGTAAATTGGTAGAAAGGTTGTTTGGATGTTAAAAAGACTCAAGACGCTCTAAAATCAACAACACAACTATTTACCCTTTTTTCACTGGCATCCGTAAGTCCCTCCCTGACCGAACCTAAGTGCATGAAAAGGAACCTGTGGAAAATCACGATGCTCCTTCTGGTGGTTCGTGAATAACGATAGAATTGAGTACAAACGACTGGAGTTCACTGGCACCCGTAAGTCCCTCCCTGACCGAACCAAAGTTCCATTCCTTTTCTACCTCCCTCTCCTTCCCCCTTATCAACATCGTCGTTGTAACCAACCATGCCCTTAATCCTCCCAAGCGCATGAAAAGGAACCTGTGGAAAATCGTGATGTTCCATATGATGGTTCGTGTTCAACGTTACCACAGAGTACAAACTACTCTCACTTCTCCAACTCATCGTGGGCACGCACTCCTCACCCTCTTTCGTAGAGTGGTTGTTAAGGAAGCAGGGTGCGAGGGGGTTAGGTGGTATGCACCAGCTTAACTCAGCTACATACAACGATAATAGTACCTTCGGACCTAGTAGGTAGGTTAGTATTACACGTACTAGTGTATTGAATGTGGATAGGTTTACAAGTGATGAGGACAGTTTGGGGTTCGCGTTTGGGAAGAACACGTTCTTACGGTAAAGGGACGTTACTACGTCGTTTACGCCGAGGAATACTCGTTCGAAACTAAAGGTGAAGGCGTAGAGGAGGGCGTTGATGTAGGGTTTAGAGGGGCGGAATTTATGGGACATTGATAATGTTGGAAAACGGGATTTAAGACCCTTCATGGTACGACTGTGGACGTTGAATAGAACGTCACCGTCGGGGAGGTTATGCACGGCGTCGTCAAAGGCTGAACGGGGGGATACTGAACCACCTATTGAATGGTGGGAGAGATGACCGTGCTGTGGTTTTTTAAAAGGAGAGGGTGAGGAGGAAAGAGGGGGGGGGAGGAGGGTGACCTGAAACGGAATTGAGGGGGGGAGAAGGGCACTTCCTATCTAGTTTTAAATCTCACCTTCAAGTAAACAGAATAACCGTAATAGCTGACAGCCCCGAAAGCTTGTAGCACTACATTGTTGATCCTTCTGTTCGGTGAGAATGTACCGTGGCAGCAGTCGTGCATTATTTGTAGTTGCCACATGCTCCCTAACGAACCTAGTGTCGCTGATAGTAGTAGGAAGGGTAGTGACACTTTGGGGAATAAAATGGAAGGAAGGAGGAGGAAGAGTGTGGAGAGAAGGAGAAGAGGGACACCGAGAGGGTAGGAGTAACGGGGGAGAGAGGAGAGGAGGGAACGGTTGGAGGGGATTCGAAGGAGAGTTGAACGACGGTTGTTGTGGTAGTTTGGTATGGTTGGGGAAAGGGAAGGACTGGAGGGTAGAGTGGGGGAAAGGGTGGAGAAAAGGGGAGGTGTGGTTGGATTGGTGGATCGTTGTGATTTGAAGGACCGTCGGGGCTTGGGGTTCATGTACGTTTGGGTTGTAGGAGGGGTGAGGAAGCTTTGTGACTCGAGGGCGAGGATTGAGAGGAGGAAGAAAGGAAGGGTTAGGGGCCGCATTTTGGATTGTCTCTGTTACTTTTAGGGGTACAAGGTTTTGAAGGGTGCGTGGGTATATTTATTTGTATTAAATTGCGGAAGGAGATTGAATAATTGTTGATGGAAAGTAGAGGTCAACTTTTCTCTTAGAAGAAAGCAACTTTTTCCTTGACTTTTTCTCTGTTGCAAAACCCTGCGATTTTGTTTAACCTGACAAACCTTTTTAAAGCCTCCGACTCAAACATCCTGAAAAAGGATCCAACCAATTACAGGCCGGCCAACAACCAAATAAAACATGCCTGCTAGCGTATCTCTAACCACTGGCAACACCTGCCCTTCAGGAGAGCTTCACATTGCCTCTGTAGAACTTTGTCGCGCCGCGCTTTCCCTCTACAACCTTCCTTTGTCTTCTTCTTCTTCTTTTTTACTAAACGGGGACTACTATAATGGAGACGAGGACGATAGTGACTGGCCGAAGGGCTGCTACTACTGTGACGACACCCCTTCTTGCACGGACGGTGTGTGGTTTAACGAGCACGCCACGGGAGCCGCGAACGGCAACGCAAAAGTCCTGTGCTCGCCTGACCTTACCCCCATCCCTGCTGACCCCCTTCTCTTCGTTGGAGACTCGGACATTGACTACTGGCAAAATACCGAGTCGCAGTTCAGCGAGGGCCACTCCGCCGTTTACAACGTCGGTTTCGGCGGCTACACCTGCTCCGACATCAAGCCCGAGGTGACGGCCTTCACGGCCACCTTCGCTCCCAAAACCGTGGTCCTGGTGTGCGGAGAGAATGACCTGGCAGGCGGGGCGAGCGTGTCAAGCACCTACTCAAAGTTCAAGGAAGTTGTGCAGGCATACATTGATGGCGGGGCTGAAAAAGTCATCGCCGTGTCGACTAAGCCAGAACCGGAAACGACGTCTCTCCACTCCAAGTACAAGGAGTTAGATGGGTTGATCAAGAGGTGAGTGAGTGAGGAGCGAAGCGACGAGCTAGGAATGAAGCATGAGCCAGGCTACATGGGAAATGAAGCGACGAGCATTAAGAACATTTCAAACTAAGCCCAGTGAGGAGCGAAACGACGAGCTGGGAATGAAGCATGAGCCAGGCTACATGGGAAATGAAGCGACGAGCATTAAGAACATTTCAAACTAACCCCCCCCTCTCCTCTCCTCGTCGCAGCGATTTCATAAAAACCTTGGATGGCAAGTTCGTCTTCATCGACTCCTACAATGCCTTTCTTGATGTCGCCAACACCCGCGACCTCTACGCAGACGATGGTTTGCACTTGAGCGACAAGGGTTACGAGCATTGGAACACTTGGGTGGCGACTGCCCTAAGCGATGTCACTGGGTGCACGCTTTGGAAATCCAATGAGTGCGATGAAGAGGGTGATGATGTTGTCGGTGGAGGCGGTGGCGCTTCGAATTTACATGTCAATGCGGGAGGAGTCGCTCTAGGAGCCACTTTGGGAGTTGTTCTAGCTGGTCTGGAATTGGTGTAGACGGGCGGGGGGGGAGAGGGGGGAATGAAAATTGAAACCTGCAAATGTTGGTTAGGGTTAGAAAGTTCTTTACTCGAGGCTCCTCTTCAAGCCCACCGATCCAGTCTTATCAGACCCTGATGATAGAAATGTCTCAAGATCAAATCGATCAAATCCATCTCAAGGGAAAGGGGTCCAAGGTTCTTCTTCAAAATTAGCCATATAATAAACAGGGCGAAATATACAAATATACAGCTTGTATTGTAGTACAGCTTGTTAAGAATTATTTCTTGATTGCATGGATTGGCCCGTCTCCCCGGCTTCAACCTTCGACGCTGGGGACTTTTGCTGCGATTTAGCTGGTGGCGGTCCAGGAATGGGGTCTTCGTACTGCTGTTGCCTGACCACCCTTGTGTTAACCGGCATCTTCTTCAACTGCCTCTCATAAGATCTTCTCAGTATCTCATCCTCGAACCTCCTATAGAAACTCTTGCCCTCCTTCTTCTCCCCCCTCCCCCCCTCCTCAGTTTCAGCTTCTACATGCATGGGGTTATCACTCAAGAACTCGCTCCCTCTCCTCGCCCCCATTTCGACTCCCCCCCCCTCTCCCACATTACTCCCTGACCTGCTCCCAATAGAACTTTGAAAAGCTCTTGCAGCCATACCGTCATTGCTTGCTTTCAGGTCGTTGAATGAGTACCATGCCCACACAAAGAACAGGACCATTATGAGCACTGTTGCAGCGATCAAAACTGTTCCTAGCCCCTTCGCCTCGTAGTCATCCTCAACCATCTGTTGGGACTTCATCAGAAACGCGGAAAGGAATGTGAGAGTCAACAGAATGGCAGATAAAATCGCAATAACGTTGTCCCGAAGCTCATCAAAGGGCCTTGCCCACGTAAGATAATTCGTGTAGAGCGTCATCATCACGATTCCCGCTGTAATCTGCGTGAAGGATCCTGGATCAATGGTAGATAGCAAACCAGTCATTGCCAGCCTCCTCACGGTCTCGAACACCTCCCACCACCAGTACTTCTTCTTGTAGGGCTCCCACAAGAACAATATCCCTCTGAGCTTCTCGTCGTTTATCCTGTCTTCCCCCATTAACCTGTCCTTCATCCGGTAGAGGAGGACCCAGTACATTAACGGAACCCCGACTGGGAAGATCCCAACCATCAAGTAGCCGAATGCCTGCCAAGCTCCCCTACCCCCCGCTCCGCAGTCGATGCTCAAGTCGCTTCTGAGGCGAGAGTAGTTACCATCATCAAAATCATCGCAAGGAAACATTCCAAAGACAGTAGTCGTTATGGTGGGAAGAGTGAGGTATGATATGGCAATAGCGGCGGTATACAGGTTGGGCCTCTTCTTGAAGAATGCCAGGAGGGAAAGTGTCAAGATCACCATGATGACAGACATGGTCAGAGCCACAGACTTGACGTAGAAGTTGAAGCCTCCCCCTGCGAAGCAACCCATGGGGACGAGCGTGAACATGTTGAAGTTGAGGAACTGTGTTGCCGACACCACCTCTTTGAAGTTCTCAGGGAGAGACACTTGCGGGACGACGTTGGGGAGGGATGCTGTAATCTGGCCGGAGGCGAACAAAATCTTCACCCCATTCTTGCACCTCTTCCAAACCTCCTTCCCCCTTCGTCCTCCACCCAGTTTCTTTTTAAGGAGCACGTACCCGCCGATCAGTATCAACGCAAAGAGCACGAAAGCGAGGACGGTGAAAGCAACATCGTTTTTGCTCTTGCTGCACTGCTTGCAAAGCATGAAAGGGTCTAGGTTGTAGTCGTCCTTGCAGAGGGCGCAATAAGGGCCGGTGTGTCCATCGCGGCACATGGTCTCAGTGTCGTTGCCGCCAGCGCAGGCTTCTGGGGTGATGCAGGGGCGGACATCGGAGGACTTTGAGCTGGTTCTCCAAAAACCTTCCTCGAGGGTCAAGGAAGCGAGCGTCATGCCAGTGATATCCTCCCTCATTCCCTCCTCAATTGGAACGCAGGAGCCCTCCCCATCGTCGTAAGTACGGGAGGGACAGATACAGGAAGATGATGAGGTTGAACCAGGGTTCTCAGTGATTGACCCCTTGAGAGTGTCCTCGCAACGAGAGCAGCTGGTGACGCCAATGACAGACTTCCATTTCCCCTTCTCGCAGGGCTCGCAGGAGGTACCCATCAGGGTTTCTCCGGCCTTGCAGGTACATGAGTTGTCATCGCCTATTCTGGAGAAGGATGGCATGCACTCGCAAGAAGACAGAGAGAATTCATTGAACTCCTCATATTGAGGGCACTTCTCACAGTAGCCAGCACCAGGTTTAGAGAACTCGCCAACATTTTCGCACGGAGTGCAGCCTTCTCTATTTGCTGCGCCTGAAAGAGTGAAGGTGTTTTTGGGGCAGTCTCCGCACATAGTCTCAGTTGTAGGAGTGCAGGCATTGATCATGTATCTACCGGTGGCACAAGTCGCGCAGGTGGAGCAGCCCGCGGCACCAGCATCGCTAGTTTCTCCTTCACCACACTCGGAGCACTCATTAGCTCCGCCAGTGGAGTACGTTCCTGCTGGGCAAAGTTCCTCTCCCTTGTGGTCTTCTCTCGGCTTGTATCCAGCCTTGGCTGTCAAGCAAAAGCTGGCATTGTCAGAGATGGAGTATTTGCCATCCACGTTGCATGGAGTGCATTCCGTCACTGCACCTCCAATCGACGCTGTCCCTGCTAGGCAGTCTCCGCACAGAGTCTCGGTTGTAGGAGTGCAGGCGTTGATCAAGTATCTACCGGTAGCGCAAGTAGCGCAGGTAGAGCAACCGGCTGCTCCCACGCTGCTGTATTTGCCTGCTGGGCAGACTGTGCAGCTCGTCTTGCCCCCAATTGCGAATGTCCCGGCGGGGCAAGCCACGATTCCCGAGCGGTTAGTCTCAGAGATGGGCTTGAAGCCTGCCGGTGCTGTGGAGCATGCTGCCTGTCCTTTCTCTGCCGAGAACTCTCCCTCTCCTGAGCAGGCAGAGCAAGAAGTAGCAGCAAATTCTGCATAGTCT
>BRYA01000106.1:0-16320 GCA_030267965.1 Triparma columacea | reverse complement strand
GGAGAGAGGTAGGAATAGGAATTGGTGCAGCGGTAACGTAAAGTGAGTTGTGGGGTTAGGAATGGTTCTATAGACCACACAAACCTCATTCTCATCTTACCTTGGATTGGAGTGTTGGAGGAGTAGGGAGAAGGGCACGTATTATGGATGGTGATGGTTCCACTAGCCCTGTAAATATCATCACCATTTCCTGAGTCTGCTGTGTTTCCATTGAAGCTTGTTCCGTAGGCATTGACAGTAGTTCCATCATAAGCAACATAAATTGCTCCACCTCCATAACTACTACTTGTAGCTCTATTATTGGAGAAAATACAGAGCTTCAAGTCCACTATGGCACCACTCCAAATGAAAACCCCTCCACCAACATCACGATACCCCTTTTCGAAGGTGAGAGCTCGGAGAATAAGTGTTCCACTCCCAGTTCCATACACAACCATCCCTCCTCTTTCATTCTCTCCATCCAACACACAGCTTGCGTTGTCCTCCACACACTTGACCTCTCCATTCAAGTCTCTTGTGGCCAGCATGGTACCACTATCTGCACAAGTCCCCTGTGAGCATTTATACGGCCCAGCAGCTAGAATCGTAGAGTCACCATTTGCCATGATGGAGTTGCCAGTGTTAACATTGCTATTCACATAATTACTGACCGTGTTGAACAGCCCGTTCATATCGACCACATTCACCTCAGCCAACGACCTCCCTCCGACTAGGACTAAGCAGGTCCAAAAGATTAGGCAAATATGAGACACTTTCACTCGGTTGCATTGCTGAGGATTCCTGGTTTTTTGGAGGCCGGATCCACTATCGGACAAGACTAGGCGCATCGACTTCATCTGGAATCACGCAACAGAAGAATGAAGGAGGGATTTCGGAATTACTGGATTAAATTCTGGGCCGAGTGGTGGGACCCGATCTGATCTACAAAAGGCCTTTTTTTCTCTGTGAATATTTTCTTGGTTTATCGTGTACAAAACCCTGTGATTTTGACGTTTGCGGGGTTTGCCGTATTCCATCAACGATTTCCTTCGATTTCCTACCGATCCTCCGCATCTTGGATCTGTAAGTGCTTGTCCCTACATCCCCGGAAGATCTCACTCACTGGAAGGCCATTTTCAGGGACCATAATGGAGAACTTGGAGAATATGGGGGAGACAACAACGAAGGAGGAGATGAGCAGGGTAAAAATTGAGCTTCCCAGCGGTTATGGTGAGGTTGATCAGGCTGGTTGCAAGGTGGAGGATGTTGAGGGTGAGAGTAGCTTTGAGGAATGGGGGGGAGGTGGAGTAGGGGAGTTCGTTTGCTTGTACAGTGACGATGAGGAAGAGGAAGATGAGGAAGAAGGGGAGGAAGAGGACGTTGGTGGGAGAGGAGCAGCGTTGCTTTGTGGGGTTTGTAAGGAGGAGGAGGGTAGTGAAGAGGAGGAAGTGGATTTGTGTTCGATAGACTCTAACAGCGACGACAGCGAAGAGGAAGAGGGGGGGGATGGGGAGGAGGAGGACGAGGATCTAGTCTCGATTGATGAGGATAGTGACGAAGAGGTAGAAGTCGAAGAGCAAGCTGTGGGTAGTATGAAGGATGGGAAGAAGTTTGTTTGTAGTGAACCTGGATGCAGCTACAGGACAAACTGGAAAGGTTGCCTCAACAGGCATCGCGCAGCTATCCACAACAAAAACGTGACCTGGTACCACTGTGAGGACTGCGACTACAAAGCGAAGCAAAAAAGCCATCTCAAGCAGCATCGTGCAGATATCCACAATGAAAACGTGACCTGGCACCACTGTGAAGACTGCGACTACAAAGCGAAGCAAAATGCACATCTCAAGCAGCATCGTGCAGATATCCACAACAAAAACGTAACCTGGCACCACTGTGAGGACTGCGACTACAAAGCGAAGGATAAAGGCAACCTCAAGCAGCATCGTGCATTCATCCACAATAAAAACGTGACCTGGCACCACTGTGAGGACTGTGACTACAAAGCGAAGCATAAAAGCGCTGTCAACAAGCATCGCGCATTCATCCACAATGAAAATGTGATCTGGCACCACTGCGAGGACTGCGACTACAAAACGAAGCAAAAAAACAATCTCAAACGACATCACGCCTCAATGCACTAAAAATCCAGTCCGTTTCATAAAACGAAAACATACCTATAAAACAAAACAATATCCAGGTTTACATTATTCCCTCATCACCTCCTCTCCCCACGATCGTTGCATTGTCGCTCTTTCCTGTCAAGTTTATTTTCTCAACAAATTTACGCCGAAATCACTCTCCTTTTCAAACACCAAGGAGGGCTCTGAGCCAAATCGCCGAAACACCATAGCCAGATTCAAAGTAAAACGATCGGTCTGCTCCACTTGTCACAAGAAAAAAATAATCACAAAACACACACTCCCACCTAATCGTCAACCCCTCCCTCTCCCTCTTGTTCCAATAAGTTTGTTTAGACGTAGGAATTCTAGGACTAACTTTTCCCCTAGAATACCCAAAACTCCAAAACTCAAAATCCAGAAAACAATGGCAAAAAACATTTGCTACCTGTTACTGGAAGCATTCAACAAAGACACTTGCTGGCCGAGCATATCGGCATTCAGTGAGGATATGTCGTCAGATATGGACATGTTTGCGCCAAATACCACCACAGTCATAGATGCTTTCAAGGTGGAAGAATTTCCATGGACGGCACCAGGTATCCTTCCTGGGTTTCAAGGACACAACAAGAATACAACGACAGTGGATGGCATCAAGGAAGCAGGAAACGGGGAGGTGGTTGAAGATGGTAACGTGGTACAGCATGATCTGCTTGTTTGCCAACCATGTGATGGGGAGGTGGAAGTTGTTACTGAAAGGAAGACTGACAGCAGAGGCGTTGGAGTAGTTGGGGTGAATGGACAGGTGGCTGCGAGGATGTATGAGTACGACGAGGACGAGATAGCTGAGAGGCCTTACATGTGCAAACAGAGAGGATGCAAATATAGGACGAAGATAAGAGGCAAAATCAAGATACACCTTGCTTATATTCACAACATTGGCGTAACGTGGCATACATGCTCGCAAGAAGGGTGTGAATATAAGGCGAAGGAGAGAGGCAATATCAAGTTACACCTTGCTAATGTTCACAACATTGGCGTAACGTGGCATACATGCTCGCAAGAAGGGTGTGAATATAAGGCGAAGGAGAGAGGCAATATCAAGTTACACCTTGCTAATGTTCACAATATTGGAGTAATTTGGCATACATGCCCGCAAGAAGGGTGTGAATTTAAAGCGAAGCTGAAAGGTGATATCAAGAGGCACCTTGCTGATGTTCATGATATTGGCGTAACATGGCATTCATGCCCGCAAGAAGGGTGTGAGTATAAGGCGAAGCAGAGAGGCAGCATTAAGTTACACCTTGCTCAAATTCACAACATTGGCGTAACCTGGCATGCATGCCCGCAAAGAGGGTGTGAATATCAGGCGAAGGAGAGAGGCAGCATCAAGACACACCTTGCTAATATTCACGATATTGGCGTAACCTGGCATACATGCTCGCAAGAAGGGTGTGAATATAAGACGAAGCAGAGATCCAACCTCAAGAGTCACATTTCTAAGCATCACGTATAACGTTGATTCATCTTAAGAAGAGTTGAAGCATCTAAACCTTCTTTTATTGTTGCAAAATATATTTTAAGCGACGGTGCTAAAGTTTGTTGAAATAGTTTGGTGGAATGAGGGAAACAAGCAGAATGGATGGAAGGAGCAAAACACAGGAGGTAATTTCAATTTGTATGTTAGCAGTGGATTTGAGTGAATCGAATGATATATAGTAGTAGTAGTTGGCTTTATTTACGTAGTTGTTAGTTTCTGAAGCTTGTATATGTGTAGTTAGTGTGTTAAATTGAGTGTTGGTGTGGAGATTGGTCCTCGAGATGCTCTGCATTTATTCCTCATTTATTCATTTGAGGAGCTGTTTGTGGTGTGGTTTGTGTCGTTGTTTGTATTCTAGATCGTATTGAGGATCATATTGAGGTTAGATTACGTTTATATTTGCTTTTTCAGATATCGATTGGCTGCCTTATATTCTATAGCTAATTGTGGCACATTATAGCACAGTATAGCGCATTACAGCACACTATAGCCAAGTCTACTCACTTTGGCGCCATGTTAGCGCCATTTTAGCTCCATTTTAGCGCATTTTTACCCACTTTGGCTCATCTCACTCACTTCTATTCCCCATCCACTATCCCCATCCACTATCTCCATCTAGCAGCTCCCCTCATAGTTTGTTAATAAGAATATTAAACGTCACTCACATATCAACGACAATCACTCAACAAACATCACTCAAAACATCACAAAAACAACCAATCCATCCTTCCTATTCTACCCAAGCTCCCCCCCCCTCCCCCCCTCCCCCCCATCCCATAAAAAACCTCACCCTATGTTAAACCTATACGTATACAGTACCCGTCTCTCCTCTCCCACTTCATCCCCTCCTCCCCCCCCTCCCTCATTAATCTCCCCTTCAATAACCCTCCATACACTCCCCCCGAGAGAGCCTCTACCATATGTATACCCAACACCCTCAAGTGCGTATAACTTGAATTCAATAAATACATATTTATCCATAACATCCATCCCTATAATCCCCACCAACAACTTCGTAGCTATACAACCGTTAAACACACTTCTATCAAACCTTAATGATATAGTAGGGGTAAAGAAGTGGGAAATTTGGACGTGTAAAAGTAGTAAGACATTCGTTTTGAAACTACCTTTTGAGCCTATGAGTGAGGAGACGGAGATGGTTGTGGAGTGGATGAAAGGGAAAGATACAACAATGGACATGGGGTGGGGGGAGGGGGGGGGGGTTAAAGTTAAATGGATTAACGAAAGAAAGGGTGATGAGATTGACGGTGAGATTGTTGTAAACAACGTTTCCTCTCTCTCAGATGTATCCTCACCAACTCCAGCAAACGGGGTTAAGATACCGTGGTTGAGTCTGAGTAACATACCGAAGTTTCTACCGGGGGGGAAAATCGTGGGGGGGGGAGGGGGGGATAGTAATTGCGTTATTATCATGGGACTAGAAGGTATGGAAAAAGAGGAGGAGGATGGTAGGGATGATAACGGGAATGAAAGAGATTCTACTTCCACCGACGATGATGAACCGGATATAAGAATCCCGTACATCTGTTACACGTACCCGTTCAATTCCCCCAACCATACTATCAAAGTAACCTTGCTCCCATATTTAAAAAACACCCTAGGTGTCAAAGGTGAGATTGAGGTTTATCAACCAGTAGGTAAATCACATTTTTATATAGGCTTTGAAAACTACGCCGAAGTCGATAAGGTTATTAGTAACATGAACGGTAAATCTATATCTATTCAAAAAGGGAATAACAAATGGAGGAAAAGTAGGGTTGTTAAGGTGGAGAAAGCGTTTGTTAATAACGTAAAAAAGGGGGAGAAGGAAGGGTTGATCGACGTTGAGGTATATAGGGATGTTGAAGTTGAGGGACTTACTGTTATTGAGGGATTCTTAAACGAACAGGTAAGTGTGTGTGTGTGGGATTAAAAGGACGAATTTATAAAAGGTAGAGTCGGGGATACGGTGCTCGTTTACGTTCGTGTTCATGATGATGTGTGTTTTGTTGTGTGTGTATTTAGATAATTTACAAGCTCTCATAACACTCTAAATCACGTTAAATAATTCACTAAATCTCCAACCCCCCCACACACACGCAACAGGAGGAACGTGAATGTTTCGATTACTTCACCAGTCCCACCTGTAAATCATGGTTCTCACAATCACGAAAGCGCGGTGGTCTTCTACGTCGTCGTGTAATCCACTACGGTTACGTATTCGATTACTCCACCCAGGATGTAATAAGGGATAGAACAACACCCCTCGGTACCTGTGAAGGTATGGGTGGTTTAAACGATATTTCCGTAGCCTCTGTTCGTGATAAAGTTCTCACCATCCTCCCCGGTTGTAATCAATGTACAGTAAACGAGTACGAACCCGGGCAGGGTATCGGGGGACATGTTGATACTGAGAGCGCGTTTGGTGAGGAGATTGTTAGTGTTAGTACGGGGAGTGGAGTTGTTATGGAGTTTAGGGAAATCGGGGGGAAGGGGAGGAGGAAAGACGTTTGGTTAGAGAGGGGGAGGTGAGATTAAGGGAGGCGCCGGAGGCGCAGAGTTAAAGTGAAGGAGGGTTAGGGAGCTTGTGGGGGAGTTTGTGGGGGAGGGGAAGGAGAGGGAAGGGGGGGAGGGGAAAGGAGAGGGTTCGAGGACTAGGGATGAAGGCAATTAAGGCAATTTACGCAATTAGACACGGATCATTCTCACAAACCTCTAACCCCACTCCTCCCCCCTCCCCCCCTATTCTCTCTCTCTCTCAATATTAGCCTCGTCAGCATGAAGGGTGATGCACGTTACAAGTGGACTCACGCCATCAGCAGCAGGAAGACCGACAAGGTCTTTGGGAAGATCCTAAAAAGAACCAAGAGGATAAGCCTTACGTTCAGGAGCGTACTGAACGTAGAAGGGACGGGATTTATGGATTACGTTGATTCTGGAGAAGAGGAAGGAGTCGGAGGGGTCGCCGCAACTCCCCAAGATAACGTGAAGGTTCGACCAGACGTTGAGGGTGTTGGGGTTGTGGATTTCTACAACAACGTCGCTCTCCAGTGGACGCACACCCGCAGCTTGCGTGGTATCCTCTGGCCCCGTGCCGTGGGTTTCCTGGCATCCCTACCACCCGGTAGCTTCGTCCTCGACGCAGGGTGCGGGGACGGGAAGTACTTCGCTGCGGGGTACTGTAATGGACACTGGGTTCAGGGGGTTGACGTTAGCGAGGAGCTGGTTAAGTGCGCTGTGGGGGGGGGGGGGAGGAGGGGGGGGAAGGATAGGATGCAGGTGGAGATGGGGGGGAGCGCTTATGGGAAGGTTGGGAACGGGGTTGTGGGGGACTGTTTGAAGCTACCGTTTATTGATGAATGGTTCGACGGGGCTATATGCATCGCGGTCATGCACCACCTGAGCAGCAGGGAGAGGAGGGTTAAGTGCTTGAGGGAGATTAGGAGAGTCTTGAAGGTTGGGGGGAGGGCGGAAATACAGGCGTGGGCGATGGAGCAAGAGGGAGCGGGGGGGAAGAGGAGGTGAGTGAGTGCGACGAGCGAAGCGAGCGGTGAGCGAAGCGAACCGCTGAAGGGGCTGCGACGAGCGAAGCGAGTCGCGGAAGGGATTTGCGGCGACGAGCGAATCGAGTTGCGGAAGGGATTATGCTAATGTATAAGTTGAGGTGCCTTGCGCTCGTCTGACGCGTTCCCCGGTTTCGAAGTTCACCGTACCTTGCTTGTTGCTTACCACCTGCGACGAGCGAAGCGAGTCGCGGAAGGGATTTGCGGCGATGAGCGAATCGAATTGCGGAAGGGATTATGCTAGTGTATAAGTTGAGGTGCCTTTCGCTCGTCTGACGCGTTCCCCGGTTTCGAAGTTCACCGTACCTTGCTTGTTGCTTACCCAATTCTTACCCATCACCCAAGATTCGAGAAACAGGATGTCTGGGTCCCATTCAAGGTCCAACCCAAGTACCTTCAGAGGGTAGGGGGGGGGGGAGGGGAAGGGGGAGGGATAAGCGAGGACAAGATAATGGAAGAGTACCCCGAGGGAAAGGTTGATTTGGACGAGGGGCTCGTCAGCTTTGACAGGTACTGTCATGTCTACGTTGAGGGGGAGATGGAGGAGCTCGTGAAGGAGTGCGGGGGACTGGAGGTAGAGGGGGCGGGGTGGGAGAAGGGGAATTGGTTTGTGACGGTGAAGAAGCGGTGAGCGAAGCGAAAAGCGGTGAGCGAAGCGAACCGCTTAAGGGGTTTGGGGTGGGCGGTGAGCGAAGCGAACCGCTGAAGGGGCTTGGGGTGGGGGCTAATGGCGGTGAGCGAAGCGAACCGCTGAAGGGGTTTAGGGTGGGGGCTAATGTTGCGTCCAAGGTTGGGGCCAATGTTGCGTCCAATGTTTGGTCCAATGTTTGGGGAGAGGAGTTAAAGGGGGCGGGGTGGGAGAAGGGAAATTGGATGCAGCTTTGACAAGGCCATAATTGAAACCCACAAAAAAACACGCAACTCCTTTGCTTTGCTATTTCCTAAGCGCCAATCCCCAATCCCTCTTTCTCTCCTCAAAAAAAAAGACATCATTGCCTTGTGCTATTTGCAAAAGTTAAGAATTATCGACTTTGTTTGTTCTCCTTGGGTTTGGTCTGAGTTGCGTCGCAAACACCTTGTGCTCCAGCCCATGGAACATCTTCCACCGTAGGAGGGAGGCAATCTTGGGGTCGAACTCGATAGCTTTGCGGATTAAGAAGGCGGACTTCGGAAGGAGGTTGTTGCGGGACTACGAGGAGGGAGCGAAGAGCAGGCGGTGAGCGAAGCGAACCGCTTAAGGGGCTTGGGGTGGGGGCTAATGTTGGGTCAACAATCTTTGGCACACTCACCTCAAACAACGCGAAGGCCTGCAGTACCCTCGCCGTACAGTCATCCCCGCAACCACAATTACAGTCCTTCACCCTCCCCTCGTCTTCCCCCTCCGCTTCGTACTCATGGATGGTTTTGACAAAGTTGTTGAAGACGCTCCGGGCCTTCTTAATGTCCTTGTCGGAACGTTGGTAGTGAAGGGCGAGGAGGAGGGAGGTCGCAGCGAAGGAGGTCAGGTCGATTGAGGGAGAGTTTAAGAGGGCGGTGTAAATCTGGGGGGGGGGGTTGGGGTGATGGGGTGGTTAGGGAAGTAGGGTTGGGGAGAAGGGGAGAGGTTGGGGTGGCGTTGTTGTTCCTCAGGATGGTTGTTTGGCAGCCAGTTCACGCTTGCTGGCGTAAAATCATTGCGCGTGTCGCCGAAATGCACGTCGCATATCATTCTTAGGAAAAGGTTGTGGGCTTTCTTCTTCACAGGAACACGAAACAACGATATTTTACCAGAGGAACTTGTACGTACCTGCTCGGCCTGGTGAGAACGGTTATCTCCTGGTATGGGGAGGGAGAGAAGCGGAATCAAGAATGAGAAATTTGGATGAGAATTACCAACTGCAACGCAAGCTTGAGAGAAAGTTGAAAAATTCATGAAAACTGGGAGATCTTCGTCTTTATCCTGCACGCTGGACGAAAGTTAGAACTCACCTATAGCCTTACGTGCCAAGAATACTCGTCGAGCGGTGTCATTAAGGGCCTCAATTTGGTCATCATCAAAATAGGAAAAAGGAACCTTGAGAATTTTTGCCATATATTCCCAATGAGGGGGTGGAGTGGAGTATTTGATTACGGATTTAGTCGGAGAATGTAACGAAGCCTCAATATGGAGAGGTAATTTGGGGATAGGATCAGGATTTGAGGCATATTTCAGTTTGGATGAGAGGGGCGAGGGGGGAACAGGGTTGAAGGAGGTTGTGGGGAGAAACTGGAAGAGGAGGACGAGGAGGAAGAAGATTGGAGGGGAGAGAATGGTAAAGCGTGGGGGGCTGAGGGAAGGCATTGGGTGGGCGTGTTATTGGGAAGGAGGAGGATTTGAGTTCTTGTAAAGTGGGGAAGTGTGCCAGAAGCATGACAAGGAGTCGGAGGAGATGACAAGAAATTGAGTTCAATGAGAAATTAGGTGAGAAACACAACAATGACGATGATAACACTTTTCTAGGCCTTCAACCAGTTGTTATTTGTCCTATTGTTGTCCTACTGTTGGTTTTTATCTCCTATTCACGTCAAGTTCAAGTTATTTCCCCTCTTCATCGTGGTCGACTGAGATTCATTGGGTTTGGATTATTAGTCTCATAGACGAGATAATACTACTTTCGGCCATATTTTCGATGTGATTAGTACCATGTTGGGGTTTATATGGGGCAGATAACAGCCATTGACGCCACAATGACGCATTCCTTGAGGGCCTCACCATCCCTCTCCCTTGTTCTTACTCAATCACACCACACTAACCCTGCTTATCCCGTCAATAATGTAGGAATTCGTTGAGGATTGAAGCTGTTAACGACAAGACTGTATAATAAATCCAGGGAGGGTTAGGTTACCGAAAGGACGGATAAAAGATCCTCTCCATCCCTACAATGAGTGAATTTGACTTTACTTATGATGACTATGGTGATGATTATAGTGATGACTATGATGATGAGTATGGTGGTGACTATGACGACCCAGATGATGGGGACTCTTCCCTTCCCAAAACAGCAGTATACTCCGGAACAGAGAGCTTCAGAGACAATCATGAACTCACAGAAGTGACTTTTGCACAAGGAGTGACGTCGATTGGCAAGGGCGCCTTCTACAGATGCTCCTCCCTCACAGCCATTGCTATCCCTGACGGAGTGACGTCGATTGGCAAGGGCGCCTTCTACAGATGCTCCTCCCTCACGGCCATTACCATCCCTGATGGAGTGACGTCGATTGGAAAGGGCGCCTTTTGCGGATGCTCCTCCCTCGCAGCCATAACCATCCCAGATGGAGTGACGACGATTGGCCCTTTCAAATTAGGTCCACTTTCATATCTTGTGATGGGCGCCTTCAAGGGATGCTCCTCCCTCACGGCCATCAACATCCCTGACGGAGTGACGTCGATTGGCGAGGGCGCCTTCGAAGAATGCTCCTCCCTCGCAGCCATCACAATCCCGGACTCAGTGACTAAGATTCGCCACAACGCCTTCTATGGATGCACCGCCCTGACAAGACTCAGTTTATCTCCTTCCGTCTCCATCGGTCAAAACTGCTTCTCAAACTGCACTGCCCTAATCTCTGCCGCTGCCGACAAAAACATGCCGACTGTCTTGGACCTCCTCCATTACAGGTGGCACCGCCAACCCGCTGTGACGGAACGCGTCACCGCTCTACTGTGCCTCAAGGGAACCTGGGATCACGTGGAGGATCAACCCAGTGGACCTGATAGTCTGAAGAGGAAGCAACCGGACGGAGTTGAAGCCCCCCCGGCGCTAAGGGTAACCCCGGCACGTGAGAAGATGCCGAAAGTTTTGTGGAGAGTAATTCTGGAGTTTCTTTAACTCTTTGTCAATCAATCAAGGATTCATGATAAAAATCCTGTTCTATTTGTAAACGGCATCATTGATCTTAATTTATAGGTATCCCGCTACCGTGTCAACGTCAAAATGTTTCGAATACCCTTTGGATAGATATTGTTTTGCCCCCTTCCCTTACTCAGAAGTAGTCGTCTCAGACCGGCTGGGGAGGGCATCCTTGGTCCTGACCCGAGCCTTCTCCTCCCCGACTTTGCCTCCCCCCCCCGAGTTTTCCATCACCTTGGCGAGAAGGAGCCATAGGAGCTCAACGAAAGGGAACGAGATGTGTTTACCATCTCCTGCACCATGCCGTCGAGGACTGTAGTAGGAGTAGGGAGATCGGGGGGGAGAAGCGGTTCGGCAGCGCTGCCAGCAGGAGACAATGAAACATACAAATTTCATTTTGCAGCGTCGGTAAAGTCCTTCTCATATTCACCCAGTATGTCAATTGCCCCTGCTAAATCACCGCGAGATTGCAGCAATGCACTTTCAACAGGAGGAGCGCCCCATTGATCGACAAAACCCATTTGCTCAAGGGTTTCAAATTGCTCTCTGTAGGGATTGCCGGTTGCTGGAGCTGCAGGCGGAGGTGCTGCAGGCGGAGGTGCAACAGGTGCAGGCGGAGGTGCAACAGGTGCAAGAGGCGGCTGCTGCTGCTGGAAAGTACTTATCAGGGACGTAAAGTCGAGACCGTTGATCGTCGAGGACGGAGGAGGAGGCACATTGACAGAGGGTTGCGAAACCGGGACCGAGAACGGTTGGTACATATTTTGTAGCATGGGAGCGACCATCGCGCCCATGGGAGACTGCAAAAACTGCGAGGGGATGTTTAATATATAGGCAGGAACGCCCTCGAGGCCAAGGCACTCCGTCAGGAAAGCGTGCGAAAAATTGTTGCAGTTGTGGCTCAGCAAATTGTACGTCGACATTGTGAAGCGGTGATCGTTGGCACGGAGCCACTGATCGATCTCGACAGAGGGCTTCGACGTGACGCCCATCTCCTTGACTTCGATGGGGCGGATGCCATGAGATGACGCGAAGGTGGCATGGCGCTGGCGTTGGAGTCCTCCCCCAAAAAAATGTTCAACACCGTCGATGATGACGCCGGTGTGGGGGATGAGGTCGATCTGGGTGCCTACGAATTGGAGAGAGAGGGATCTCGCAAGGCCGCCGGATATGTCGTAAATTGCAAGCTGAACGGTAGGCATGTGAGGAGGAGGTGGAGGTGTGA
Source organism: Triparma columacea (assembly GCA_030267965.1). Lineage (NCBI taxonomy): Eukaryota > Bolidophyceae > Parmales > Triparmaceae > Triparma > Triparma columacea. Next base: position 4,030 of record BRYA01000106.1, on the reverse strand, counting down.
GGTAGAGAGGTAGAGAGAGGTAGAGAGAGGTAGGTAAAGTGGCAAAGTGAGAGAGTTGGATGCTATTGGTGGCGGCAGAAACGGTATATAACGTATGGTGGGCAGGAAAATGAGACAATCTGGTTTAGGATTTTGGAGAGAGGAGGAGGAGGAGCAATAAATATAGCTTTGAAATAGGTAAGAAGGACAATTATGACAATGATAACCCTTGTTAAGGCTTGATCAAGTTGTTATTTGTCGTATTGTTGCTTTTAATATCCTATTCACGTCCAAGTTCAAGTTATTTCCCCTCTTCAATCACGGTCGACTGATTGAGTGTTCATTGGGTTTGGATTTTTCGTCCCATAGATGATATAATACTACTTTCGGTCCAATTTCCGATACTGATAGTATCATAGTGGGGCTACTATGGGGTAGATAGCAGCCATTGACGCCGCATTGACGCATTCCTTGAGGGTCTCACCATCCCTCTCCCTTGTTCTTACTCCATCACATCCCTTGCTCTTCGTCAATCACACCACACTAACCCTCCTGATCCTTGTCAATAATGTAGGAATTCGTTGAGGGTTTAAGCTATTAACGAGAAGACGGTATAAAAGATCCTCTCATCCCCGGGACTCTCCCCTTCCCAAAATGCCCCAAACAGCAGTATACTCTGGCAGACGGAGCTTCGAAGATTATAGTGAAATCACAGAAGTATCTTTTGCACAAGGAGTGACGTTGATTGGCGATTGCGCCTTCAGGGGATGCTCCTCCCTCAGGGCCATCACCATCCCGGACGGAGTGACGACTATTGGTAGTGGCGCCTTTTGCGGATGCTCCTCCCTCGCAGCCATAACTATCCCAGATGGAGTGACGACGATTGGCGATAGCGCCTTCCGTTCTCCACTTTCATTTCTACATGAAATGGGCGCCTTCAAAGACTGCTCCTCCCTCACGGCCATTACCATCCCTGACGGAGTGAAGTCGATTGGAAAGGGCGCCTTCTCTGGATGCTCCTCCCTCACGGCCATCACAATCCCGGACTCAGTGATGACGATTGGCAGAAGGGCCTTCAGAGGATGCTCCTCCCTCACGGCCATCACCATCCCGGATGGAGTGAAGATGATTGACGAGGGCGCCTTCTACGGATGCTCCTCCCTCACTGCCATCACCATCCCGGACTCAGTGACGACGATTGGCCAGGGCGCCTTCGAAGACTGCTCCTCCCTCACGGCCATCACCATCCCTGACGGAGTGACGTCGATTGCCGATGAAACCTTCTACGAATGCTCCTCCCTCACGGCCATTACCATCCCCGACGGAGTGACGACGATTGGCGATGAAGCCTTCGGAGATTGCGCCGCCCTGACGGCTATCACCATCCCGGACTCAGTGACGACAATTGACCAATTCGCCTTCCACGAATGCTCCTCCCTCACGGCCATCACCATCCCGGACTCAGTGACGACAATTGGCAATTACGCCTTCTACGGATGCTCAGCCCTGACGAGACTCAGTTTATCTCCCGCCGTCTCCATCGGTCAAAACTGCTTCTCAAACTGCACTGCCCTAATCTCTGCTGCTGCCGATCAAAATATGTCGACTGTCTCGGACCTTCTCCATTATAGGTGGCACCGCAATGTCGCTGTGATCGAACGCGTCAATGCTCTTCTGTGCCTCAAGGGAACCTGGGATCACGTGGAGGATCAACCCAGTGGACCTGATAGTCTGAAGAGGAAGCAACCGGACGGAGTTGAAGCCCCCGCGGCGCTAAGGGTAACCCCGGCACGTGAGAAGATCCCGAAAGTTTTGTGGAGAGTGATTCTGGAATTTCTGTAACGTTACCCTTTTTCCAAGTATAGTCAGACATGAACGAAACAATCGGGTCATAATAATAGATGATTGTACTTTTCAACTCTAAAATCAATGTTGAACGTGTAGGCAAGGAAATGTTCCGTCTTTCTTTTCATGCTCTTCACAATTACTTTAGCAAATAAAGATTTCCCCCGTTTCACCCGCAGTGTATTTCGCAATATTCGTTGCACGGCACGTAGTCCTCGTCCCCACTCTCCCCCCCGCAGTCGTCTACGCTCACCGTCAGCTCACCGTCCTCGACGAAAGCCTTGACCGCGTCCAAATACGTACAGTCGGCGACCACCACGTTCTCACTGTCATCCTCGTTCCTGCCAAATAGAACAACTCCCTACTTTTCAAATGGCTAATAAATAAATTTGGTTTGCTCCGGGATATGCAGGAAAAACCTTCTGTTGACCTGTTGACCCCACTTTTGACCCGATTTCGCGTCAAATTTTGACCTTTCGTTTAGTTTACACTTTCGTCCGCTACCCCCCCCCTACCTCCCTCGCCCCCCCTCCTACCTCCCATTCACTTTACTCATTTTTCCCACTTCGAGTCCTAGACTAGCAGAAAGCTCTCACTCTTGTTTGTATGACTAGAGCCTTCCGCTTTCACGCCGACATCAGCACCAGCCCAAAGGACTACGATGATGAGTACCGCACATTGACACTCAACGAGGATGGCACCTTCACCGACTATTACGAGCATCTATGGGACTTGAAGGAGGGTTGGGTTACGGAGGGCGTGTCACTCATCGTGTACAGTGGAACCTACACGCTCGACGTTTCCCAAATTATGCGCCTCACTTACCAGGCAATCATCTCTAAGGTAAATAACGTGGTGACAGGTAAGGAAACTCTGGAGGCGGAAGAGCCGCTCAACGAGCAAGTCATTGCATCAGGGACACTGTCCAAGGACGGTAAGTCGCTGACAGTCATGAAATTCCAAGCAGGAGGTGAAGCAGGAGGAGGCGAAGCAGAGCCTCAGACCCTTGTGATGGGGGGTCGCCATGAAATCCGTGGCGGTAAATACAGCTGAAGGCAGAAATGAATTGAAGGATTGATTCATTTAACTTTTCTATGTAAAACAACACAATCTGGTCTATACTTTACACGTCTACATCGATTCCAGGCGGAAAAGCAGAGGCAACGTGGAGGGGGGCAACACCTCCCCCTGACAGAGCGTAGGACCGCTTGGTGGAGATGTGCGAGGGACGATATACTCTGCCCAAACTCAATTCACGGATCCAGACGAAACCCAGACTCTTTGTTCTCACCGTTCTCTGTCCCAGCCGCCAACACATGTCACTTGCCTAGTTTCATCGTTGACTGGGGATGACCTTGATGATGCGGCGTCTGATGGAAGCATATATGCAGAGGACCTGATGGCACGGGGAGGTATTGACCCTGTGACCGCAGCGTGGCTGTGAAGAGTTGTGAAAAAACGTGGCTGGTAACTCCACACACACCAATCAACACCAACAAACACCAACCACATCCAAATTGCAAGAATACTTGTGTCAAATCTCGTCGCACCCCACCCCCATACCACTACGGAGCCCACGAAGTATCCTTCTGCTGTCACGACCATGTTCCTGCCAAATAGAACAACTCCCCCCTCCTCCCCCTTCCTCCCCACGCCGCTTTAGTGGGTTGGGAGACGTTTCAGTGGGATTCATAGAGGATCAAGCCTCCCTATATACCGCGTAGCAGGCTCATTGGCAGAAAAAGTACTTTAGACGAAAAGGAGACGAGTAATCATGGCCTCAAATCGAGGCAACATATCGACGAGGATGGCAGAATGTATCTCAGAAGACGAATTAATTAATTTAAAGACCGCTGAGGGAAGAGATTACGTCTACGTAACTACGTGAGTGGATTAAAAGCGCGCCAAAAAACCTATAACATAACCAATTTTATTACCCCAATTTTTTATCTGACCAAATGATTGTTGGGAGAAATCGTACCAAAAAATTCGCGCTTTCTTCATCGGTTGCAAATTTCACTCTGCACCGGTACGGCTGGATTGGGTAAGCACCTTCTCCCTCTGTCACCTTCAACCGTCTATATTCTTACCACCCCTCTTTCTCAGCGCAATGGATGTAAGAATTTTCACCATATTTCCACTGTGTAACCAACATACTTACCAAGTATCCACCCTCAGAACGCGTTTGACTACGAATCAAAAGGCA
>BRYA01000105.1:1245-56318 GCA_030267965.1 Triparma columacea | reverse complement strand
ACCCTAACCCTAACCCTAACCCTAACCCTAACCCTAACCCTAACCCTAACCCTAACCCTAACCCTAACCCGTTCAATGGAGTATTATAGTCGATCAAACTCCCCAACTCACACACTTTACACCCTTCATAACCCTTTACACCCTTCACACACTTTACCTTCACATTCACTTTACTCTTATACACACACCTTACCTTTACACATACCATTCCATCTTATATTCTCCTCTCTTCTACTCTCATTCCTTATTTCCTCACTCCTCTCCACAACTACACTCACCCTCCTTCCATTCATTTTTATACACATTTACTACACTTACACACATCATTCCATCTTTTACTCTCTTCTCTTCTACTCTCTCTCCTTAACTTTTCTCACTCCTCTCTAAAACTCCACTCACCCTTATTTAATTCAACTTCATACTCATCTACTACACTTACACACATCATTCTACCTTATAACTTCCTCCCTTCTACCCTCAACCCTTAAATCCTCTCACTTCTCTTCAAAACTACACTCACCCTCCTAATTCATCTTCATACATATCTACTACACATACACACATCATTCCACCTTTATACTCTCCTCTCTTCTACTCACATTCTTTAATTCCTCTCACTCATCTCCACATCCACCCTCGTCCTCCTTTAATTTATCTCTATACACATCCACCACACTTCTATTATACTCACAAACCACTATAATACTACCACAACTCTCCAAATCTCCATACACATCTACTACATATCCTCAATACTCACAAATTACTTTAACACTCCTTTTATCCATCTACTAAACTTCCACATTAATCATTGACACCTATAACACTCCTACAACACATCAACTCCACTTCTTAAATACTCACAAACCACAACAACACTCCCACATTACTTAACATTCACCAAAAACACAAACAAAAATCACAACTACCAAATCAAATCAATTTGTCCTACAAATGTTGCTGCCCTCTTAGTTACTCCCCATAATCATCCTTCTACTGGCACAACACTGCTTACTTTAGCCTTCCCACCTACTACCCCTATAATAGCTCTACCATCAGCGCCTCCAACACTTGCTCTCCTAATGCTTGCTCTTAAAGCACCTGCTAGACCATTCTCAGCTTCAGCATCAACACTTGCTCTCCTAAAACTCTCTCTTCTTCTAGCATCTCCATCTGTTGGAATGAAATCTTCAGGTACTGTAGCTCTTATCACATCAGTGAACCACTCTGGCTGTTCGTCCTCCCATTTAGTCCAGTTTAACACAATCCATTTCCTTAACTCCTCTTCAATTGAGACCCATTGATGCCTTGAGTTACTAAAGACTTGGATTTTTATAGCATCATTTTTTCCTTTGCGGAAATATGCCATTGTAAAATCCTTTGATCTTTGTAGACTCCAGAAGGTGTGCCAGTACTTCCTCTCAATGGTCCAAAAGAAGACGGAAAACCACAGGGTAGTTATAGGTATTAAATAGATCACAACCGATGTTGCAATATCAATTGCTATCTCATCAACATAAGGTGAAGCTATATATATTGACACTGGTAGACTTACCATTGTCAAGGGAAGACCAAACAACCAATAGACTCCTCCAACTTCATTAGGATGTCTCATTTGCATGATTGAGGTAAAGTCTGTAGCAATCTTTATAACCACTCTAACAAAAATACTATTCCCAACTTCAAAAAAAGTATCATATGGTATCCAATACCAGAAGTCTCCCCTCAATATCTTAACCAACATGTACAGACCAAGGTCAGCTCCAATGTAGAGAAAGGCCCATCTACCTCCCATCAACCCAAGAAGAACTATTGTTGTACATCTTATTAGAAGCATTCCAGCTGTGAACAGCAACATGGACAAAAATACTACTGTTCTCTTGCTTGCTTTTCCTGGAATATAACCATAGAAGTCAGGTGCTTGCTCTCTTTTCACCGGGTCTGTGTCCCAGTCGTAACTTATTGTTGCAGAGGCAAAGCCTGTGGTAATTGCTGACACTGCAACTGAAAGCCAAGCTGAAGTTCTAACATCTTTGTCACTTGTTGCAATAGCCATAAGTTGGATGATCACTCCAGGGATTGCCTCAGCAACCATCTCCAAACCTTTCATTGTTGTCATCTCATACATAGGGTCAAATGACGTCCCAGCCTCTTGCTTTGCCCCAGTTGCTACCCTGTAAGCATCTACTGCAGGCTTGTACCCAAGCAAGATTGGAATCCACTCCCGCACCACCCTCTTCATCCCTAACTTTTTGTTCTGTGCAACAACACAAAGCATCTGAAGCCCAATTGACGCCACCACACTTGCCAAAGAAGCCTTAAAGTACCCATACTTCTTACCTCTCCTAAACATGTACGTCACATACACATCAGTCAGCAAATCAACCATGCTTGTTGCAGCACCTACAATGACCCTTGCCTTTAAGCCTAAGGTGGACTTCATGAATAGTTTCATAGTTATCTCCTCAAGCATGGGCCTTAACCACGCTTGTTCATTCATGACTTCTTGCACTTCATTGAATTGATGTGCCCATTCATCTACTGCATGTGCTGCAGTTGCTGTGGTTAACATGACTGCTGTCATTGCACTCCCAATCTCCCATCCCCTGGCCTCCTCCTCACTCTTAACTTCTCCCTCATTTGTCGCTCTCCTTTTGAATTTGTTCATAACCACAGCATACAGCATAGTTCTCATGAAACCATGCTGCTCTGTAATCTCTCTCAGTGCCCTATTGGCAGCAATGAATTCCCTCACGACCTTTACCTTACTGTCCTCGACTTTCCTTTTCTTCACTCTCTCCATCAGCTGCTCTCCAAACCTCCTCCCATCCTGTTCCCCTGCTTCTGCACTCTTCAGAAGGTTATCAAAGTAGTAAGCAGCATCAGTTGCCATGCTCAGGTGCTTAATTACACTCTGTTTGCTGGTAGCTTTTCCTAAACCCTTATGTCTAGTCACCATTTCAATGTCTGTCTTCTTATTTCCAACCTTAGAAATTTTCACTGCTGTGAATGCTGTGAATGCATTTGTTTTTGAGCCAATCGTGGTACTATTCAGTGAGCTTACGATTGAGTCAATCCTAGAACTGCTCAGCGAGCTCAGTGAGCGTTTTGGTGCAAATACTTCTAGGTCACCTGTGATTACAAGTGTCTTGTTGTTAACTCTGTGAATCACGAGCTGGGATTCAGCTTCACTTTTAAGGCCCCAGAAGAATGCTGCAACTTCCTCGTTGGATGCTCTCACAGTTATTGAAGTCTTCCCCCACCCCATGCCCTTCTCTGCCTTTATCAATGTCTGTCCAGACAACCCACTACTGATCTCTTGAGCTCCGTCAATCTCGTCAAAGTGACTTTCAATATTTGGTGCTCCCCTAATTGGTATCTCCTCAAACTTTGCAATCATCTGCTTTCTCTTAAAGGCGTCAATCTCTTTGCTCTTGTCAAATTTCTTCCTCAAGGTTGAGAGTACTGCAACAAACCTTGATGCAAGCTTGTTCATGATGGAAGAGAAAATGACACCACCAAGGTCTACCTTTGTTGTGAAAGTGACTGATGTTTGTGGCACACCTCCAATAGGGTCAAGTGGCTCAAACACCCATACTGTGTGAATATTTACTAAAATATTCCCAGCCTTCACTGGAAAGTCTTCTTGAAGCTCCTCTGTATCTTCAAGATTAATGATAACTTTGCCGTCATCTTGTTTGTGCCAGATAACTTTATTTCTTCCATCACGAGGAACAAAACCAGGGAGACCAAGATTCCTTGTTGTGATGTAATAGAAGGTGTGGTCATTAACATTTTTGACGTGGTACTCAGTGATACCTTGCTCCTTTAAAGTTTTACGGAATTCTCTTGAATCCATGAACTCGTAGGCAGCACACTCCTCCACACTCGCATCAACTACAGAAGTGGCAAAACCAGTTCCACTGCTTGCCCTGTCAACATGAACTAGCTTCATCTTGACCCTCTCATCAGGACTCTTCAGTTCATCAAAGTTCTTATCCACCTTGCACTTCTCATAAAATTCCTTCCCCCTCATAACTGCTGCCTCCTCCTCCTTTGTATAATTTTGCTGCTCATTTCTCATGATGTTTGCAAGATTCTCCAGCGCAGCCTTATCAATCTCCTCATCTTGCTTGAAAGTTTCTTGAATCTCATGTAAGATTTGCAGTTGCTTTGGAATTTTTTTCTCGACAAGTTTTAGGGGGATGAAACCGCCAGCATCCAAGCGCTGTTTGAAATCAAGCTTACACTGGGCTATCCCTCCTTCTTTGCTGATGTTGGTAGCTATAAACAGTCCTCGGCCATCTGCTCTGACTACATTTTTTATTTCTCCGCCGTAATCAATCTCATCGTCGCTTGGCCAAGAGCCAACAGAGATACTATCATTTTTGTTCTTTTTCCACAGATTTCTAAAGACACTTTCTCTGTTATTGAGCAGCAAAGGAAGCTTCTTGACTGACGCAATCAGCTTCTCGTTTCTCCTTTGCCCTCCCTTTCTTACTTCAAGCCGGGCAAGATCGCCAGCCTGGAAACCAAGAGTATTCCTATACCTTCCACAGTACTCAAAGTACCAAGCTGCTGCCTCTTCTGCTGTACAGTCTGCATTTCCGTAAGCTCGCCCGAGTGCAATGCTCCTCTCACCCTTCTTCTGCTGACTGTACTTGATCTCCATCTCCACCCCTTTGTAAGGTGACTTGAGAGGCCCCCACCCTTCTTCGTCCTCCCTACCAAAGAGCTCCTCCAACTCCCCAAACACCTTCTTTTGGTCCTCCTCTAACTCAACGCCCTCCCTCATCCTCTCCACCAAAACCCCCCTGACCTCAGCATCAACTTCCTTCCCATTCCTCCTGAACTTCTCCTGCAACCTGTTAGCCTCAACAAGCTGACTCTTTGCAAGGTAGTCAATTGCTTTGTCCATCACTGCATTTTGAAGAAGGCCACTAAATTTCAGATCAACTGTTTGAACGCGTGTCACTCTGCAGACATTTGGAGCGACTTCGTTGAAGAAGTAGGCACCTCTAGTCTCTCCTAGCACAAATCCTTCCTTACTGAGGTCCTTGAAGCCTCCTCCAGGGTACTCTGTCAGTGGCACAAAAGCCAAAATGTATGATGTCTGGCCATTCTCAAGTTTAACTTCCATCCACACAAACCAATTCTCAAAAAGTCGATTGGTGGCGGCAGGGACCTTCACGCCAAAATGATAGTGCATGCTTCTAGTTCCCTCAAAATCATTCCTGATAACCCTTGGTAAGTTCCCATTATTTTTGAAGTGTTTCTCAGATCGCGCAAATGTGTCAAGCAGAAATTGCTCTGCCAATACACGCTTTGCTGACTTGTCCACAGTGACCCCAAAGGCTGCCCACACATTGTCCCCATCTCTCCAAAGGAATTTATCCACCGCCTCCTTCAGTGTCCCCTTGACTCTCTTTCCCTTCTTGTAGAGTTCCTCCTCCAGCCCTGTGACACTTTCCAGCATCCTGTCCTCTTCCTCAGTAAGAGTTGGCACATTGGGCATGACCAATTCTTCAAAGTGCGCCTTCTTCTGCTCGTCAATGACTGCAGGCTGTCTGAACTTCTTCATGACTTCATTTAGAATTCCCTTCCATGAAACAAATACATCCTTGTAAGCTCCTTTCTTGACACTGCTGATGCTGCTTATTTTCCTTCCAATGTTTGACTTAGCAGATTTAAAGCTTTTGACTGTGCGAAAATCAACTTCTGATTTCATCTCTGTTGCTCTCTCCTCTGCCTTGAGAGTTCCCACCATGGTGACTGCAGTTTGTCCAAACGCAAAGTCAGTGAAGCTGAGCTCGCCCTTAATGACACCTCGCTTGACAGTCTTGGTGTTTATTGACGCTAGAATTTTGACAAGCATCGCAGTTGCCTCATCAGAAAGGTCATCCTCATCAAGGGGTGCCAACTCCATAATGTTCGTCGATTCGTCGGGAGAGACGATTTTGACGTCGAGGAGAAATTCGACAAACTTATTCCCGCTGCCGTAGTGCTGCCAGTAGACAAGTCTGCGAGTGTCTCCTTCCTTTTCGTCATACTCCAGGAGGGTCTTCCTTCGGAACTTGCCCTGCTCACAATCGGTGAGGAGAAAGTCAACGATCTTGGCGCGCTCGTCGTGGAAGACATCAGCAAGCTCCATAACCTTCACATCGACGCCGGTAGACTTGTCTATGAGGCCTTCAATGGCTCCGCGGTCGTCTAGAAGCTTGACAAGTGTGACTTGTTCTGGGCCAAGAGCTGTGTAATCGATATCTACGGGACCGCGTATGGCGGAGGGTGTGTGATTGGGGCTAGAGAGTGGCTGCGGAGGGTCTTTGTTAATGACAGTGTTGTCAAGATCTGCTCTCATGGACTGAGCGGCAGTAGCGTGGCTGACAGTCGCAAGGCCGACTGGCGTGCGGCCGGGAGTCGCGCACCCAACAGCAGGCGGCATAGCGCTTAGATTGCTCTCCCCCGCTATTCCATCGTTGAAGGGATTGTCGGAAACTTCGGCGTTGAAATTTTCATGTCCAGGTTGAAGATGAGTATGGCCGGAAATTTCTGGGGGTGGTTTTGGGGGAATTTTTGGCGAAAAGGGTCAAAAAAAGGCAAAATCTGAAACTCCCTCAGAATGGCTTCTCAGCCCTCCCCTGTGAACGATCAAAATATTCTACTCTTCGTCTAAACGACTACGCAAACTCACCTCGTCTAGCATCCTCATGAGAGCTTCTAGAGACTGTGAAGGGGGCACCATTGTTGCAAAAATGAGAAAAATTACAAAGTTTCAACGCGTCCTCCCGCGACTCTCCCGCTCTCCCCTAGAGTATTAAAATGTATTTTTCCTTTTCTGGCTCTCAATGCACAACTCACCTCGTCCGGCGTCCTCATGACCATTTTCAGAATCTGCGGTAATGGCGATTATGGCGTTTGTTAGTCAACATTAAGCGATATCAACGCGTGCTCCTCATTTCTGTGTATCATATCAAGCGCCCCACGCGGTCGCCGCAGACGGAACCCATGTGGTCACCGCAGAAGCGTCCCATGCGGTCGCCGCAGACGGAACCCATGCGGTCACCGCAGAAGCGTCCCATGCGGTCGCCGCAGACGGAACCCATGCGGTCGCCGCAGAAGCGCCCCATGCAGTCGCCGCAGACGGAACCCATGCGGTCACCGCAGAAGCGCCCCATGCGGTGGCCGCAGACGGAACCCACGCGGTCGCCGCAGAAGCGCCCCATGCGGTGGCCGGAGACGGATCCCATGCGGTCGCCGCAGACCGGCAGGCGTGCGCATGCGCCGCGGCCGCCGCCCGTCGAGCTTGACGCCGAGGGCCAGGCCCTCCGCAAACGGCTCCACGCGTTCCGCATGCAGGCGGTGAGAAAAAACTACAAAGTTTCAATGCGCGATCCCGCGACTCTTCCGCTCTCCCCTAGAGTATTAAAATGCGTTTTTCTTTTTCGCCTCTCAACGCACAACTCACCTTGTCCGGCGTCCTCGTGGCCGTTTTTAGAGTCTGCGGTAATGGCGATTATGGTGTTAACTAACATGAAGAGATATCAACGCGTGCTCCTCGATTCCGTGTAGAATATCAAGGGTCTCCCCCCTTAAAACCCCCTGAATCGAACTTACCTTGGTCTTCTTCAGCGTCCTCGTGAGAGCTTTTAGATTTAGAGACTGTGAAGGCAATATCTACGGGACCGTGTATTGCGGAGGGGGTGTGATTGGGGCCTGAGGGGGGCTCGGAGGCATAGTTGGTCTCGCTGGCGTCATTCACGACTCCCGCATCTGCTTCAACCTCACCCTCCATGACGATCTTGATGGTGTGCTGAAAATCATGCGTTCACGATCGACGTGCGTAAAAAAGGTGGCGGAGCGGTGTTTTTTTGGCGTGAGTGAAGATATCGTAAGTTGACATGTTCGTAAAGTGAGCGTATTTATATTTTCCAAAACAGAGATTCTTTGCATTTTTTTGCTTGCCCATTTTCCTCATCGTGCATGGTGCATCGAAAAGACCGAATCACTCTGTTAAGTCGCCGAGATCTCCTTCTTTCCCTCCTTCCTCCCTCCCCTCGCCACTTCCCCCACTCTCTCCCCCCTCCCCCGATCACCCGCCCTCCCAGCTTACCTCTTCACCAAACGCCCCGTAGCCCCACTCCTCCAAGGGTCCCAAGAAGTTGTCGACAGGAAAGCCTCGGGATGTCCTAGATTTTAAATCCCTTGTCACCTTCGCTTCGTCAATTAGTTTGTGTTAGGGTGGTTCTTATTTGCGTTGTTAGTATTGTCCCACGCTAAATAGTCGATAATATCTCCTCAGCGCGAGTTTAGCCAAGGCAAAACAATTTGCTCTTAATCCTTCCCTACTCACAACACCCAATCAAACAACGACAGCAAGCAAGTTCGTAGCATCAACTGCGACGAGCGAAGCAAGTTGCGGAAGGGGGTGGGGGGGGGTTAATTTACGGGGGTTGGGGGCGGCGAGCGAAGCAAGCCGCGGGAAGGGTGGAGGGGAGTGTGGGGGGTGCAACGACAGCAAGCAAGTTCGTAGCATCCACTCGCCCTCGGTACTGTCGCCCTCCTCCCTATATTCTAAAATAGTATAGCTTTAAAACAACGTTCATCACATTCTCTCCCCCTCCAAAACAGTCGGTTCCAACCTTTAAATACACTTATGGATACATTAGGGGGGGCTGTAATAAAAGTACGTCTTAACTTTTTTAGAATCGTGGGTGGTGTGGCAGGGAAGGAAGGATCTCCAGCAAAAAGAAAAGAACTTTGGGTATTCATATGTTCAGTTTGATTTTACAACTGCTATTCCCATTCTCAGCCAATTCCGAGGGCGTTGGATATGCTTTTCCTTCTTCCTCCCGAACCGTTGGAAGAACCCCTCCTTGTTGTCTTTCTAGAAGCCCTAGCGTTAAGGAACCTCTGGTAGGAGTCCCTGGACATTAGATTGAAGATCTCTTTTTGTCCATCGTCGAACAGTTCTATAGTTATTTCTTTTTGGTCAATTTTCTTTCTAATCTCCTGTGGGGGCGCGGAGAATGGGGGGAGGGGGGTTAGAGGGGAGGTACAGAAGAATTGAGACTCAAGAGGAGAGAAGAAAATGAATCGCGAAATGAAGGCCACCTAACCCCCCCCCCCCACTGCGCCGCACCACCACCGCCTCACCTTTGCCATGGTCATAGGTAGATTGACCTGCATTTCGCTTCCCGGTTTGACGTACTCCTCGAAGATGTGATGGGCCGTTTCTGCCATGTCATCCGCCGTCTCCGAGTTGAACATCTCCCTGTACTGATTCACAGCCTGCCAGAATCGAATATTCTCGAGACTGAACTCCCTCGCGCAGTGCTCAGCGAACTTCTTGACGCCCTTCTCCGTGGACAAGACACTCTCAAGGCCTTGCTCGTACATCGAGTTCTCCTTAGACGACCCCACTGAGGACATGGAGTAATTGGAGCCTCCCGAGGGGGAGGAGCTGTACCTGTTCGAGTCGTCACTGCTGCCCTCCGCTAAGATCTTGGAGGCCCCCGGCATGAGGAAGAAGAAGAAGCCGTTCTGGTGCTTGCAGGGTAAAATAATCATGGAGTATGAGAGGGCCGTCTGCTGCAGGGAGATCATGATGGGCTGGAGGTGGCCGAGGTCGAGGGTTCTCATCACTAGAACGGCAATGTATGTGCAACCCCAGAGGAGCACGTTCCGCGTGATTTCGTGCCTTATTCCGAGCTCGTCCGTTGAGCTCCTAAGGATACAAGTCCCCGCGAGCGCCATAATGGCAATGAGAAGGCCGTTAGCGGGGGAGAAGTATCGGACGATGAGGGGCTCGGGGAAGCACTGCACAAAGTTGGTCTCCATAAGTTGGTTTCCATCAGAGAGGGCCATGGACAATACTACCAGGGACGTCGTGGGGATTACCAGGAGGATCCACGTGGTAATGTTGTGCATAATTTTCGCGAAGCTTTTCACCGCGTTCACCTCCAACGCGGACTTGACGGCGGTGTCGATGTTCAAGTTGGAATTGTCAAGCGTTCCAGCTGGGGGGGGGGGGGAGGAGGGGTGAGCGAAGAGAATCGTTTAGGGGTAGGTGGGGGGGATAGCATCCACTTGCTTGCTGCACGAATGCGTTCCGTTCCACAGTTCCACCCTCCCACCGTTCCATTCTCACCTCTCTTCATATCGCTAATTTGCCTACTATTAACTCGCTTGACTGAGATGATGTCACGCGATAGTGCCATGTGGGACAGCTTAAACATGCTCCACAGCCTAATTGCGCGCACGAGCTGGGGGCCGATGGAGAGGGGCGCAATGAGGAGGGCAAAACAGTAGAACGTCCAACAGTACACCCCAATCTGCAGGGAAAAGATGAGGTTACACCACGCCAACCAGCCAGGAACGGTGGACGCGAGCTGTATCATGGGCATAGACCTCTTCTTAATGAACCTATCCTTCCTCCTAGAGTGAAGAAGGAACTGACAATACGCCATAAAGATGGGGTAAAGGACTACTATGCATATTGTGACTATACGGAGCTCGTTTGATAGCTCATCCCCATCGGAACCCGTGTTCTCGGTGGTATTTGTGTGGTTGGTCATGATTTTGACGAGATCTAATGAAATAGGGCTATTTTAGGAGGTCACTCTAGTGGCCGAGGAGGTGGGGGTGGGGGGGTGGGGCTGGCTTAATTACTAGTCTAAAGGGAGGGAGATGGTAGGAATGTACGGAAAGGGTTTAATAAGGAGCGAATGGTTGTCGGACAACCGATCTTATAAGAATGAGGTAGTAGTTGCAGAGATAATGAAATGGGGAGCCCTTGAAAGCGTTATTTGGGGAGACCAGGAGGAGAAGCGAAAGCAAATTGGGAACGGCACTGGGGAGCAAAGTCATCAGCTCAAACAAGTAAAGGACGTTGCGCTAATATTACAGCACTTACTGGAAGAGGATCGGCGGTGCGGGCTCGAGGGGAGGGTGTTTGTGCGATCGTAGTGCAAAGGGAGGGGAAGGGCAGCCAATAAAGGGAGACAAGCCACAGCCTCTGGTGAATGGGTAAAATTAGAAGTATGATCGCTGTATTGGCGATAATGATGGCGGTGGCGAGTGTCGATGGTAGGAAGGGGGCAACGTCGCCGGCACAGCTCCACGAGGATCAGCATCTCACTGAAATTGGGGCTGCAAACTCACCCACGCTGCTGGAGAACGCCCACCCTTGCCCCAGGGGAAGATACAGGCCCAGCGGACTCAAGGACATGGAGTGTGAGCTCTGCCCGAGGGGCACGTACGGGAATACGGAGGGTTTGACTACGAAGCAGGTGGGTAGGAGAGGGGAATAGGGGGAAAGGCCATTCAATATATTCGTTTGTTCGCTATTCATTCCATTCAATATATTCGTTTGTTCGCTATTCTTCGTTTTGTGTTTGTAATTCGCTCGGTTATGAATTTCGTTGGAAATCTAATCTCTCCCCGACGCTGGACACTCTCCCCCCAGTGCACGGCAAATTGCCCAGCAGGAAGGTACAATGATGAAAGGGGGGCAAGGACGGAGGAGGACTGCTTATACTGTCCACCAGGGAAACACGGGGCCTCAACCGGGTACCAAACTAGAGAGTGCGGAGGTAGCTGCGCGCCGGGAAAGTACAGCAGCGTCTACGGCCTCACCACAGACACTGGCTGCGTCAACTGCCCAACGGGCTACAGAGGCTGGCAGTGCGACTGGGTGCTAGACCCGAGGAAGGGGTACTTCACGTCCACAACGGGGAAGATCAACGAGGCCGGGCACGCCTACCTAGACGCGACCAACGGCAGGACAGGACAGGAATCCCACCCCAACACCCACCCAGACGGAGAGTGGTCCGCGGACAGGTACGCCGGGGACTACTCTGGGGCTTGGTACAACGGGGAGGTCGCGGGGGCGTACCCGAGCAACTCCTGGCTCCTTTCGGGACACGCGGACGGCAACTTTGACCCGGCGGCGGACCATAGGACCAACATTGCACCGATTGAGAAAATTCCAAGCAACAAGGACCCGTAAGGTGGAGGTGGAGGGGTGGAGGGGGGGGGGGAGGAGGGGGTAACAGAATTATGTGCAGTATGTGTAAGAATGCAAGAGGATCTATAAAAAAAATCTACAGGTCCAACATTTTGTTTACCTGCCTCCAATCACTCTCAAACTTTGCCAGCGTGCTCCTCTCGCTTCTATGATACATCGCGAAGCACAAAAAAATTGTGAGCAGGGCGAGATTTGAACTCGCGCCTACGAATAGACTGTGACCTGAACACAGCGCCTTAGACCACTCGGCCACCTGCCCAGATAATCGGTGAAAACACGATTTTTAGCTATCATTCTAGCACTTTGCCTTTTGGAAAATGGTGAAGGTCCTCCTCCAAAATTCTTAGTTCATAACTTGGCCATGCTTGCAGCTCTTGGGAACCTTCCCTCCCGTCCTGTGTCAACTAGA
This sequence comes from Triparma columacea, assembly GCA_030267965.1. Classification (NCBI taxonomy): domain Eukaryota; class Bolidophyceae; order Parmales; family Triparmaceae; genus Triparma; species Triparma columacea. Next base: position 43,881 of record BRYA01000105.1, on the reverse strand, counting down.
AAGGCTAAGATTTTAAAGGATGGTACGATACCAACTTATTTCATGTCCCCATATTGATATGTCTCTGTTATAAGTAAATATCCTCCATAGGGTTCGAAAAGTTCGTTTGCCTCAATCTCACAATCTTCCCCCACTCCTATCCTCCCCCACTCTGTCTCTCTCCCTTCGCCCCGCAGACGCATCTCGTTTGACTTCGATCCGTCGTTGCTTTGAGATTTGTGAATCTGATGGTTTTACTTCAACAAACATAGCAACTCTTCGATCGGCTATTTTTGAGGGTACTGAGGAGGATGTCAAGGTGAAGCCCAAGGCAAGCAAAAAGGGGGCTGGGGGGAAGGGTGGTGACAAGTTGGGTGGCAAGTTGGCTCCAGTCGCAGCTCCGACTACCACCACCTCTGCCACCCTTAAGGATGAGAACACTCCCCCTTCCCCTCCCAAGGCCTCTGTGAAGCCGAAGAAGCAAAAGTCGAGAAGGAGGAGGTCACTGGCAGTGGATGTGAGCTCTGGTAGCGTGCTTCTGGGCGTTGAGGTGAGGAAGGATGGAAAGTATTGATGATGTAGCTGAAAGGAAGAAGACTCTTCACAGCTACTCCACCTTTCCTTCATTCACTGCACCCCCTCACCGCTCCCCCAATCCTATTCATTCCCCACAGCCCACGGAGTCGCCTCGCCCGCCTGTCGCCGCCGTCCCTACAACCCCCAAAATCCCCCCTCCTGGCGCAGTATCTGCTTCCCCCCCCTCGCTCCCACCTTCGACCCCCAAGCTCCCCCCCAAATCCACCGCCTCGGCAAATCCCACGACATCCGTGCGTCGTTCCGGTCGTCGAAAGTCGATAGGCGTGTCGTACTGCGAGAGCACCCCTCCCGCCCCTGCTCCCGTTTTGAAGACTCCGAAGGCAATTGCCGAAACCACCGCCGCTGCAGCCCCTTCCCCTGCCACCACTCCCCCCCTCCTCCCCCCCCACGATCCTGCCCCTCACAAGCCTCCGTCGTGCGGGACTCCTCCCCCCCCCTCCATCCTGCGCTCCTCCCCCAAGGCTGGCTCGCAGACTGTCCCCTCCAAGGGTTCCAAAAAATCCGCCACCACAACCACCACCACGACCACAACCACGACTACGAAGAAGGTGAGATACATGGACATTGTGAAACTAACGATTTTGTTCCAAGCACACTAACCCCAGCCTTTTGCTTGCCACCCTCTTAGCGCCGTCGAAAGTCCGTGAATCCAGTCTCCTCTCTCGTCTCTGCAACCGACTGGGAGGAGATGGCATCTCAATCCCGCAAGCGCAGTCAGCAGCGGAGGTCTCCTTCCCCTGCCCCTTCCCCAACCCCCCCCGTTCCCTCCCCGATGGCCAATCCTCCAACTCCGAATGTTGATGCTTCTTTCGCACTTTCTGATCCCGACTCGTCCTTTGGTGAGGTCTTCCTGAAGGTGAGAATGCTCCGGTGCTATGATGGCCCTTCGACGTGATGCTCCTTCGACGTGATGGCCCTTCGACGTGATGCTCCTTCGACGTGATGCTCCTTCACCACGATACTCCTTCGCCACCATGCTCCTTCACCACGATGCTCCTTCACCACGATGCTCCTTCGCCACGATTCACTCAAACTAATCCACTCCGGTCGTCGCTTCGCTCCTGCACCGTCTCCTGCACCCTCTCAGTCCGCCCACCCGAACCCCACGTCCCCCTCCTCCCCACTCTCCCCTACAAACTTTAATGACAATTCCACGATAAATGAATCCCACGTGTCCCACAATATGTCCAACGCGTCGTCCTGCCCAACTGTGGAAATGGGTCTCGACGGGAGTCTCGACAGGTGAGAAAGGAAGGGGGGGTGAAGCTCATCATATTTATCCAGCGACTTGCATTGCTCATCGCCTTACTGACGCTACCCCCTACACTCCACGACTCGCTTCGCTCGCCGCCGCCGCCGCGCAGTTCCATGGCTGACCTCTCCCCCGTGCAGACAGACAAATCTTTCGGGTCCGCCACCACTACGAACTCCCCTGCTGCTCCTCCCCCTACTCCCTCGCCAGCCGCCTCCGCCCACCCCCCCCACCCCCCTACGTCGGACCAAATCAAGGCCCGTATCGTTGAGCTTTATTCCGAGATCCCGATTGGTTGTCCGATAGCGTCTACCACTTGTGTGTCTGCGAGGTGAGAACAACGGGACGGAACAATGGACGAAGCGCATAACCATAACGTAGAATGGGCACAAAAGCTTCACATGTACTTTGCCCCCCTTCCCTCTAAACAACGACAAGCCTCCCCTTTGTCGAGACATGCGGGGCATTCTTTCGCCGCGACCACACCTCGAGCACAAAACATCTATATTTTAAGACTCTCCCCCCTTACCCCCCCCCAATTCCCCCCCACGGCTCGCTTCGCTCGCCGCCCTCCCAGAGTCTTCGCCGCCGCCTCCCTCTGCAACCCCTCCACCCCCCTCTCCTCCATCACCCCCCTCCTTTCCTCCTTCGTGGAGGCTGAGATGGCCGTCCTCAAGCCGCCTCCTCAGGCTCAGCCCCCCTCCTCCCCCCCCACCTCTCGCCTCACCTTCTGTGCCTACGACTTCTCCTCGGTCACCCCTCCCGTTGATGTCACCATCGGGAGCAACTTGCACCTCGAGAACTGCGTTTCGAAGATTAGCGACATTGTGGCCGAACTAAACAAACTCCACGCCCTCCCCCCCTCCTCCCCCGCCACTCTCGCCCTCTCCTCCCTCCTAACGTTCACCCGAACATTGTCCGACAGGCAGTCCACCTTTGCTGACCAGCTCCGATGCAACTTGGCGCTAACTTTGCCTAAGCACGCAAAGTGGCCTGCCAATAGGTTCCTCGGTGCCGGGCGCTTCTACGAGAAGGAGCTCTCCGTTGCCGTCCAGATGGCCTCAGCTGACGAGGTGAGAAAAGACAAGAAAGCAAACACCCACCCCAAATAGAATCTTCGTGCGCTTCGCTATGGTTCTCACCTTAGGTCGTCGCTTCTCTCTTTCCTCCCCGCAGAATTTCAACGACGGCATTCTCCCCTCCCCCCTGCGCATCCGCCTTGGGGAGCTCATCGGTGCTACTTGCCGTTATCATCTCCGCAAGCTTTTCAACCCTGTCCCTCCCTCATACACGACCCCCTCCAAGAGACACCCCGCCCCCGATAACTCGGCCTGTCGCTCAAAAATCCATGAGATTGTGGCCATGGAGGCCCCCAATGGGAGGGATTCTGCTGCCGCGGACGGCTCCATCAGCTCCGTGCTTAATTCGGCCTTGAGCCATGTCTACGAGGCCCGCCGTGCGCAAGGCACGATCGAGGATAGGTGAGAATTGACAAGAAGGAAAGAGCATCGCCGTAATCTTTGGGCAACACGATGACATAACACACAATAATTTCTAACCGACCACTAACGCGCCCCATTCCGCTCATCGCAGTCGGAAGCGCGAGCCCTTTGACCCTAACTCCTCCACCCTTCTCCCCCCTACCAACCCTGACGCCTCCTTCTGCGTCTCTGCGGTTTCCCAAAAAGGGGCTGAGAACGGACCTCTCTCTGACGAGGACTTGGATGACGTCATGTCGGACATAGAGCTTGCTCACGTTGCACTTGCTGGCGCCAAGGCTGCCCACTTCATATGTAACCTCATGAATTGGTCTGGCGTTGCAGCAGCAATTGCGGACAGCGGTGGCTGGGCTTGCATTGAGAACGTCGCTTGTCTGATAAAGAAGGTAAGATTGGACAAGGAAAGTGTCAGTTATTCGCGGATGTAACGACCCGCACTTCGAAAAAGGCTCCTTATCAGATATCTCCCGTTTATGATACACTAACGCACCCCTCCCCGCGCTGCACTCTCTTCGCAGGTTGACCTCGAGGAAGTCATTCCCGACGAGGCGCATTTCCTGCTCCTCTCCGACGTTGCCGCCCTCATGAAGGAACTCAAGTCGGACCTTCCGGCTGCAACCAAGTCTGAGGCTGCGGCTACGAGGTGCCTCAACGACCTCTGGCGGAAGTTCAAGTGCGGCAAGCAGAGTGCGGCCTCTCTAAGGAGGAATCCCAACCTCGGCGTCATTAGGACGGTGCTGGTGGAGGGCAACACTAAGGTGAGATGAGAATTCAACCAGGTTCGAGAATCATTCAACCAAACTCTTGCCTCCGTACCCACCCCTTCCCCTCCCGCGCTCGCCTCCAGTTCATTTACCCCACTCTCACTATCCCCGAGGACAGCGAAGATGAGGAAGAGTAATACACGTAACGTGCCGAAAAAACATGCTATATTTTTTTTTTTTTTTCTGTTTGCGTGGCGTCAAAACTCCGGAAACGCGTACTTCATCAACAGAGTAACCCAGTGAAGAAAAAAAATGTAGTTGAAGCCGAATAACGTTGTTTGAATGATACGCTGTCGGCAACGTCGGCCTCCTTGATCCCATTGTCATCCTCTCAGTGCTTCCATCCGCCTTCTCCCCCCAACCCAAACAGCAACCCCAAACAAATTAGGGTTCTAATTAGGGTTGGTCCCCGTTTGGACATGTGACACGAACATCTGCTCGAGGAAAAAACTGCCCAATGACCTACAACTCCAGCATCCCGGAAAACCCTCGGAATGCAGCCGAGCGTAGTGAGGTCGTGCGTATACTGTACGAAGAGTACATATCCCTGCACAGTGTGCAGGAAGTTTGGAACTCCCCTGTCACCTCCAAGCCCCGACTGGAACCAATTTTTGCTGCTGGTTTTCATGGTATCGAGCTAGCATTTGTCATGATGGCGCAATTCATTACGGATCCTCGCCATTATGTTGAAACAAGGCCCCGTATTGAGCTCATTGCCGATGATATAATGCGACAAATGGCACTTGTGAGTCATGACGGGCCCGCCAAAAAGGATTCTGAACTTGAACAAAATTCATTTCCTACCCTTATTCACCTTACTAACCCCCTCTCGATGCTTTTTGGTCCCTCTTCATAGCTCGCGGAGATCGTTGATGGGGAGCTTGAGGATGACAACCCAGATAACCCAGACATCACCTCTCATGGTTCCCTCACGCAGGTGAGAGTGCCTAACTTCCAGGTATTCATTCCAGATTTCGTCACAGACTAACCCGCGGTCTCGCCCGATCCATCCTCTATCCGGCCTTGCAGGACTTCCCCTTCCCCGGAGCTCCCCCCACGACCCCCACCTTCAACTTCAACAAAGCCCGCCAGTCCCCAGCTTTGGAGATGCTCTCTTCTTCCATAAGCAGCGTGTTCCCGAACTTGACGAGCCACGCGAAGTACAGCCTCAAGAAGGTTATCAGGAACATATCTGGAGCCTTTCAGACTTCCTTCGGGGATTGGACGGTCGGGGTGGGGATCGAGGAGCAGGTGAGGAGAGAGGGGAGGGGGGAAGGGGGGCGAAGCATGATGCGCTCGTCAAGAGGGGAGGGGGGAGGGGAGCGGAGCATGATGCGCTCGTCAAGAGGGGAGGGGGGAGGGGAGCGGAGCATGATGCGCTCGTCAAACCATATTCGCGATTCGCTTCGCTTCGACGTCCAACCCACTAACGCAACCCTTTCCGCGCGTAGCTCTCCGAAATTAGGACACAAGTCGGCCTCTCCCCGCTCAAGTCCGAGTTTGGGAAACGATTCCTGGCCTACAAGGAGCTTGTGCGGCCCAATGTCATCATGGACACCTTCACAGGAAAGGTGTACGAGCATAACGAGGATTTCTTCTTCCGGTCCGTCCACCTCGGCACAGAGTGCTGGGCTTTCGTTGCTCTGCAAAGGCTGGACTCGGCCAAGAGGCAGCTGGCGGACTTCTCCCACTGGCACAACGCTGCGGCACACATTCTGTCGGCCTCGCACATTCTTTCTTACCTTGGGGATCATATCATGATGCTCACTTCAATGATTCTGAGGGACTATTTGAAGCTCAAGGTCGAGATCGAGGGAACGAGTGGGGAGGGAAGTTCAGCTGTCAAGATGCTTCGGTGAGAATGGGTTGGGAGCACGAACACGAAAACGAATATGAATGGAGCTTTCGCCGCCGCGCTAGCTTCGCCTCAATCTCACTCTCTTTTTCTCACGCAGGTCCACTGTGAAGGATCTCTACAATCCCTTCATTGCAACTCTCTCTGAGCACAACGGTGGAAAAGCAGCCTGCACCGAGCTTTCCGACGAGGACCAGCAGGCTCTGCTCCTTAACCTTTATTCCAAGCCTGAGAAGCAGCCCGGCCTGTACTCCTACGCGAAGGCCCTCGAGGCCATAGAGTCTGGCCTCAACGGGGGCTTCTACTACAAGCACTTCTGTCTCGCTAGCAATGTCATCGGTACGGGAGCCAAGGGAACCATGAACAAGTCAGTCAAGGCCCTAAAGGTCATGTATGAGCGGGCCCTCTTCCCAAACTTGGACGTTACTAGGTCCGAGCTTGGCAGGAAAACCGACGCTGAGCTCATGCATAGGAAGGGCAGGATCATGGACTCCATCACCAAGCAACACAATCACCTAGTCAACGATAAGGAAAGCAAGGAGGTTTTCCATGACGCCGCCGCAGATGACGAGCTGTTCGAGGGCGAGGAAGATAGCTCCCGTGGGAGCCATGGGAGTGGCGGAAGCTCCAGCTCCACCGATAGCAAGCCCCTCTTCGACCTGTCCTCGAATCCACCTCCCGGCTGCCCCTTCCACGTCCCGCCGGCACCGCCTACGTCTAGTCTCACTGCCTCCCCCCTAGCCAGTGAATCTAAAATCAGTCCTCGTCCTGAAACCCCTCCTCCCAGTAAATTCGACGCCGTGCGCCGGTCCCTGTACTCCCAACGCAATGTCCCCACCATCCTCGCCCAGGCCTTTGCATCCGAGGTCGGCCCTCATCCCCCTCTCCCCTTCCTCGACCACGCCTGGGGGAAGACCCCCCCTGATGCCCACGTCGCGGCGACGAAGAGACAGTACGCCCTTTACCAGCGGGGTAACGCTGCCTGGGACGTCATCTTCGGCGACGTACTCCCCGAGAGCATCGAGTACATCAAGTGGATACTTGACGTTGGAGAGGGGGCGACAGTGGAGTTCGGGCACAACTCGCACGAGTTGGTGTCGCGCCTACTCTCCATCAAGATGGAAAAGCTGCTCCTGGGGGACGACGGAGATGGCGGGCAGCTTCGTATCCTCACTACCGACACGGAGTTCTACAGCTTCACTCGGCAGATGAACAGACTGATGATGAACAAGTCTCCAAAGGTCGTCGTAGAGACGGTTGAGATCCACCCGATATCTTCGTTCGCCGAGCGGTTCAATGAGAGGGTGAGGTCCGGGACCGGCTCTTGGGACATGGTATATGTTTCGCAGTGCGTCTACAGCACCCAGGAGACCATCATCCTCGACCTTGGGGGCTTCGTCTCCTCTGTGCAGGACGGCCTTGCGGAGAGGGGAAACAAGGACTGTTTCTTTGTCGTTGACGGCTACCACGGGTTCGGGGCGATCCCCACCTCACTCTCTCCCTTCACCAACACCTTCTACGTGTCGGGCATGCTGAAGCACGTGGGCAGCGGGGCCAATTGCGCCTTCCTGGTCGTACCGGAGGGGAGGACCGGTGAGCTCCAGCCTCTCTTCACCGGCTGGATCGCAGACCCCAGCGTCCTCAGCCCTGAGAGCAAGGGGATCAAGATCGGGTCTGACGTGGGGTATATTCCAGGCTTTGCCCTTCAGGGGGGGACGCCGGCGTTCGCCCCGTCACTGCTGATCTTTGTTGAGGTCATGAGGAGATGGAAGGAGAAGAAGGTCACCGTTGAACTCGCTCATGATCACGTAATGTCGCTGCACAGAGTGTTCGTTAGGGGCATCGAGGACATGGTAAAGAGGGCGGGGGGGAAGAGCTGCTGGAAGGGCATGAGGAAGCTGGCGGAGGAGGGGATCAGGAGCCACACTATCACGTTCGTGGTTGAGACACCGAGCATCGCAAAGAGGGTCGTGGAGCTCATGGCCAACTTTGGGAACGTTGAGGTGGACAGTAGGAAGGTATATGTCCGGTTTGGCTTTGGGTTCAATCACAACGTTGAGGATGTCATTGCTCTCCTCTCTACTTGCGAGAAGGTTCAGGACACTGTGTAAAATAATATCTACGAATCTTTCCGTAAAAGAAGACATACATGCTTGATCTTTTAACGTACATGACGACGTTGTTTCTTTCGTCGTCTCGCTAGTAAAGTTAGGGCTCCGCTCCTACTTCCATTTAAGGGTAGGGTTAAAAAGTAATACGAGAGCAAGGTTATGATCTTTGTCCATATTTAGGAATTGCATTCCTGTTCATGAAGACAACCTTAAAAAGGGATTTGAACCCCAATCCTCCTCATATAAACAGCTTACGAAGAAATCAATCGATAAACTACACCGCTCGACATTACCTTGCGTTCAATCCATACAAACACGTCGATTAAAGCGCTGGGTTACGAATATAAGGACACACATAACACCCCCCCTCGGCCAAGCAAACTTTTATCCCTCATGGCCTCCTCCTCCCTCCCTCAGACTCGTATGACTGCCGCTTTCCTGAAGAAGGTGGTATCGACTGACCCCAACTCGACCCCTTATAGTCTTGACGTTCACAATAGGAGCATATCTCACCTGGACAACTTGAATTCGTTGCCCAAGCTTCGATCTATCGATGTCAGCTTCAACAACCTCGTGGATTTGGAGGGACTGTCGGCCCTCCCGGACCTCAGAGAGCTCAAGGCCTACAGCTGCAAGATTCAGGACTGCTACAGCTTGGGGGAATGGTGCCCAAACCTCACCATTCTCCTTTTGAACGATAATGCCCTAGCGGAAGTGCCAAAGAGCTTCAGGTAGGTGGAGAGTGAGGGGTGGGAGGTGGTAAATTGGTGTACAGCGCGCCCGTCTATGTTTCGTCGGAAGATAGTATGCCAAACTGATCACAAGATAGCGTGCCAAACCTTTTCACACTTACCACAACCTTCTTCTTTAACTCTCTCTCTCTCTATTGCCCCTCCCCGCAACCAACCTCGCACCCAACACCAAAGGAAACTTAAGCACCTCAGGCATCTGAACCTAGCTTCCAACCAGTTGGAGGCACTGGAGAATCTCCCCCCCTCCATTGAGTGGCTCGACACCTCTGGGAACGAACTCACCAGCGACTGCGGGGGCCTCGGCCTCCTGGCCGGGCTGGAAGCCCTCCTGATGGCGGGTAACGAGCTGGGACCCGAGCTTCCGAAGACCCTGGCGTCTCTGAACACGCTGGAAGAGCTGAATGTGAACGACAACCACGTCAACAGCTTGAAGAACGTGCCCAAGAACTTGCTGTCGCTTCACCTGAACAGGAACCACCTCGAGGGCACCCTCAAGGTGAGAGGGCGAAAAGCGAAAAGCGAGCCGCCGGCGAGCGCACACTCGTCCTATTACTAACCCTGCTCCTTTGCTTTGCTCATTGCCCCGTATCTCTTTCGCAGTTTTCGAACCCCCTCGTACACCTCACGGAACTTCACATATCGGGGAATAGACTCACAGGACTCCCCACTGACTTGCACTTCTCGATACCCATGCTCGATATGTTGGACGTGACCGGAAACCGCATATCTTCGCTCTCTCTAATCTCCGACGCCTTGCAGGGCATGAAGGAGCTCCGGGAGCTCAACGTGTCCGGGAACCCTTGCACCCCTCGGGACGTCAACGGTAACATCTACGGGGATGAATGCATGAGCTGGTGGTACGCCATCGTAGCGAGAACCCCGCAGGTCGAAGTTCTGGACGACATGGTGTGCACGAGCGAGGATGTTGTGAGGACGGCAAAGCTCAAGAAAAGGGAGATGGAAGTGGAGGAGAGGAGGGCGGGGGGGAAGGGGACGAAGGGAGGGGAAGCGAAGAAGGTCGTGGGTGCGAGGCCGAAGAGCGCGAGGCGCAAGAAAGTCGCCGTGGCTGCGGAGGAAAAAGCGGAGTCGCCGAGCAAGAAGGGGAACGTGCCGCTGGTCAAACCTCCCCAGGCGTACAGTGGGAGGGAGGGGGTGTTCGGGAAGCTAGAGCCAATGGACGATATCGAGAGCAAGTTCGCGGACATTCGAGCGAAACTTAATATGTGTAAAGAGCTGACAAGGCCAGAGGGGGAGAAGGTGCAGTTGGGGGGGGGAGAGGGGGGGAAAGAAGACATTTCACCACAGACTGCCCAGAAGAGGGAAAAGGGGCGGATAGGAGGAGAGGCGACATCCAGGGTACGACGACAACAAGGGGTCGATGAAACCTCGAAGGGGGGGAGGTCGCCTTCAAAGCCAGTGACCACAAAGGGAGAGAAAAAGAACCCCAAGTCGGCACTGGCAAGGGCACTCAATTACGACCTTAGCCAGCAAAAGAGGGAGAAAGTGAGGGAAGCGAAGGAGGGGGGGGAGGAGGAGAAGGAGGGAGGCGAAGAAGCAAAAAAAAGGGGGGCAGCCGCAGGAGGTGGCGGGAGGAGGAAACCCAAGGCGTCGTCCATGATTCAAAGTATGCTGAAAAAGGCGGATCAGCGCATCAAGCAAGCGCAGGCGTACTCGGGCTCAACGAAGTCGTACCTTATGCCCTCAGACAAGGGAACCGCGGCTACGGGAGAGGGCGTGGGTGGGGCAAAGGAACAGCAGCTCAAGGAGGACACAACGAATGCAAATGATGCCATTGAATTCCATCCAGAATTCGAACAGTACGAGGGGGCAACCCTAGACGATTACGACATGGGGTTCGGATTCGGCAGCAGTGGTGGGGGGGGTAGGGTCAAAGCGGACGCAAACATGAAGCAGTTCAACTTGGACGACTTTGACGACAGCAGCAGTGAGGACGAGTGGGGAGGGGGTAAGGTGGGGATCGCCCCGAGGAGCAGGACGCCAACCCCAGAGGTTGTGGCCGGTGGAACGGAAGGGATGGGGGAGGAGGAGGATGAGGAGGAGGAGGAACGGAAGGGGGGGGAGGGAGACGGAAACCTCGCCGACATCAACCCTTTCACTGGGAAACCAATTGTACACAGTAAAGAGGACATCGAAGCAGCCAGGGGAGAGGACGACGAAAGGGGAGGGGGGGGAGCACCTCAGATCGTTCCAAAACTAGGCATCAAGGAGGGTTATACCCCAGAGAACGTACCTCTAGTCTCACCAAGGTACGAAAACCCCAAAGCGGCCTTCAGGAGAGGTGCACCAACACTTCAGGAGCGCAAGGGTGGATTAAAGCCAAGGCTACGGAGGGGTAATGGCGCGACAAAGTAGAAACTGTTTCTCATCAAAATCTTGCTAAACATATTTTAATAGACGTCGTGGTAGAGGAGGATGTTGCTGATAGAATGACGATGCAATGTTCGTGTCGAGGGTGTAGCCAACTCTCATAGGGCTTGTTGAAGCTGTACGAACCCAGCCAGCAAGAAAATCAGCAAATGAGCAAAATGAAATTGTCTATTTTAAACCTACAAAATATTTGTTGATGTCAACTATCAATATAATGCATCAATTTAGTATATGTGATAATATAGAACTTGTTTTGTCATCTCAAGAATATTATTTTAGTAATGTCTCAAAGTAGCTTAATATATGCAATTATCCAAAACATATTCGAATATGAATATATTTTTATGTTTATAATACCTAAATAAATATTTGAAATTTCTTGGGTGTAAAATATTTTTTAATATAATTTTTGGTTTATTTTCAAATTAAATCAAGAAAATGTATACATATGTTAAGATGTTGAGTTAACGATATATGATTTAGAACACTTTTGAAATTTGTTGCGAAAAATAACAAAATTCAAAAAGGCTTAAGTTTCAGTCAAAGTGACTAGGATGTCCCCCTTTTACTTAGTAGTGGTTCTTTGCCATTGGGTTCTGTGTCTCGAACGCCATGCTGCTTTCCCTCCCATATGATAACCCCTTCATTTCGACGTCGTAATCATCGTCGTCGTGTCTCTTCTTCTTTTTCTTTTTGTCTTTTTTGTCCTTCTTCTTCTTTTCTCCGCCTCCTCCAAATTCCTCCTCGTCCCAGTCATCGTCCCTCTTCTTCTTTTTCTTCTTTTTCTTTCCCTTCTTGTCCTTTTTCTCTCCCCCCCCTCCCCCCCCAAACCCCCCCCCTAGCATAATCTTCCACATGATGGCCAAGGCTACGAAAAAGAAGCCCAAACCACCACCAGCGATGGCCCCAAGCGGAACTTCCTGCCTCTCCCCACCAATCACCCCCCCCCCCTCTCCCCCATCCTCCCCATCCTCCCCATCCTCCCCTCCCCCCGCACCATCGCCACCGTTGTACGGACGGATGGTCGGTGATGGGGTGACTGGGGCTTGCCTCACCGGAGATGGCGTCGGATCAGGGGACGGTGCGTTCGTAATCTTCTCGCACCTCGTCGCCCACTTCCCATTACCAATACAACCAAATCCTGGCAGGTTGTTGTATCTCTCGTCGTAATTTCCTTCAACCATTACGTATCCAGCCGCGCAGTACTTACACATGGCCCAGTACTCGTGCGTCACTGTCGTCCCGCTTTGCGTCACGTTGTGGAAGCATGTTTCATACTTTTTGCATGTGTCAAAGTTGCCCATCATGAAGGGGCTGTTGTCCCCCTGGTCATATTCCTTCCAACCCCTGGGGCTCTCAGCGTGGTAGTGGCACTTCACCTCGATTGACCCGTCCCCTCCATAGTTGGGACACGTAGACCCCACCGCCCTCTCCTGAACGCACTCCGTGGGGTTCTTATAGGCACTGCAGTCCTCGTTGTTGCCGTAGCTCTGGCTGGAGTACGAAGCCCCAATGAAGCCATCCTTGCAGCCTCCACACTGAATGTAGACGTCGGTGCTGTCGCTCTCGCAGATCTCGTACTCATTGCAGAAGTTTATCGGCGATCCGCCTCCGGGCGACACGGTATCCCACGTACCACCAGCAGAGACCTGGTACTTGCAGTTCATGCTTCCACCAGATTCAAAGATGGTCGCCAAATTGGCCGGGCACGTATCCAGGGATCCCAACGAAGTGCAGCTCAGTGCTTTCTTCCCCGTGCATGCTAACGAGCCGGGGGCTGCCAGAGCGACGCTGGATTCATGAAGCGCAAAGTACCCCATTTCAGAGGCGCACTTGGTGCACGCAATCGTGAGCTCGGGCACGGCCCCACTGTTATCTATGTCACAAACCTCGTATTCGGCGCAAGAGTCGTGCGCTATGGTCTCGTTGTACCTGGTGAAGGGACTCAGCTCCCCCCCGCTCTTGGACGTCAAGGTGGAATCGTCTTCGTACAAGTACATGCATTGGGTCCCATTCGGACACGAACCGAACTCGCCCTCCTTCTTGTAACACATCGTCGGGGCCGAAGCGACGCCGCTTCCCTGCACCAACTTCTGCCTGCACTCGCTCTTGGAGGCATCACTCAGGCCGGGCAGGTTCGCATTGTTTGCGTTGGGAATATTGAAGGAGGTGTAACCAGTGGCACACGCGTTGCAGTAAATGGCGTAAGAGTTGGAGTAGGCGGTCAGACTGCCCAATCCCTGCCTGCTACACAACCTGAGGTCCGAGCAGCCATCAGAGAAAGGATTTATTCCGCTTTCTGCCACGTCAACTATCCTATCTTGGTGCCAGTACCTGCAGGTGTTTGTGATGGGGCTCTGCCCCATGGGACAGACCTGGAAGAAGTCATCCTCGCTGAAGCACATGTCATCTCCTGCCCCCCTCGTGAACTTCCCGTCAGGGCAGTCATCGCAGCTGGTACTTCCAGCGGTAGACTTGGAACCGTCAGAGCACAGTGTGCACTCGTCATCCCCGCTCAGGAGCGCCTTCCCCGCCGCGCAGACCTCGCACAGTCCGTCGGTTGCAGACGCAATTGTTCCAGCCAAGCAAGTGATGCATGTAGATTGACCAACCGTGAGCGTTGTCTCGCCGGCATCGCAGCTGTCACACTCTTCCTTGCCCGTAGCATCTTGGTACTTGCCAACCTCGCAGTCAGTGCAGAATGCTTCTCCTTCCTTATTTTGATACTTTCCGGCTTTGCAGTCCTCGCAATTGACTTTCGACAACCCACTACCGGTCTCAGAGACTCCGTCCCTGTCCGTGTACTGCAAGACGAATAATGCGACGAGTGAAGCGATTAGCACAATAGGATGGGGTGAAAACGACACGGGTGAAAACGACACGGAGTGTTGCTCGCCCCATTCACTCACCTTCCCTGCCTCACAGTCCCTGCACTCCTCGCGGTCTTTCTCGTAGGTCCCCGCAACGCAAAGTGTGCAGTCAGTCGTCCCCTCCTCCGTGGCTACCTTTCCAGCTTCACAGGACTCACATGCAGTGTTCCTCCCCTCGACTTTAGAAAAAGTTCCCTTTTCGCACTCATCACAGCTCGTCTTTCCATCTTCGGCGGTGAACTTTCCGGGCGGGCAGACGAGGCAGTCCTCCTCCTTGGTATTGACCTGAAGCCTCGGGCTGAACCTTCCCGCCGGGCACTTGCTGCACACGGCGTCCCCAGGCGCGGCATACTCCCCCCCTCCCAAGTTGGAGCCCCAGTCCGTGTTGCAAGACTTGCAAAACATTTTGTCGTCCTCAGGAATGAAGCCTCCCTTACAGTACTTGCAAATCTCACCACCAGATGAGTAGTTACCTGCGTTGCATGGCGTACAATCAGTCTGGCCATCCATGCTCTCCCTCCCGGCGGCACAGTCAATGCAGAAATTATACGCTTTGGTGTCTTCAGTCAATGTGCCTTGATACTTGCCCGCAGGGCAATTCTCGCACCCTCCAATTCCGGCCTTCCCTGCAGGGCAGGACTTACAGTTGTTGATACAAGAAGAGCTGCAGTCCGGATCAGTGCCATCGCAGCTACAGGGCTCCTTCCCCGGTCCGCAAACGTGGCAGATCTCGGAGCCTTTGCCGGATTGAAGTCCTTCGGGACACACATGACAAGAATTGTTGTACTGTGCGAAATCTATGACATACTTGTTTTCAGAGTCGTGCTTAAGACCACTCGAGCCCGCTGGGCATGGGTAGCAGGTGGCGTGACCGAGGTCGCTGGCGGCAGCAAAACCAGTTTTCTCGGCGTTCAGCACGTTGCTTGCCATCCCGTTCACGTAACCAAGACCAATCATAGCGCAACTCTTGCACTCGATCGAGCTACTATCTCTCTCCCTGTACTTGCCGTCGACGCACTCGACACAACTGTTATCATAAGGAGCCTTCTCGTACTTTCCAGCTTCACACCAGGTGCAGTTCGCCAGACCAGTCTTCAGCCCAATAAGATTCTGAAGACAAGGCTGCGACAAGCGAATCGCGTTGCATATATATTGTAAGTGGGTTAGTTACACAAATCACGGTTGCTGCTGTTGTTGTTAATATTGTCGCCGCGCACCGCGACCAACTTGCTAATTCTCACCTTGCAAATGACGCTGCCCGCCTTATCGGCGTAATCTCCAATAGCACAATCGGTGCATATCCCACCTATGTTATCGTTGTACTTGCCAAGTTCGCACTCCACGCACTCGCCGGAGGCTACCCCCGAAGATTTACCCACGTTGCAATCCAAGCAAGTGTCCCAGGCCTCCTCGGCGTACTTGCCAGCGGTACAGTCTTGGCACTCGTTCTCCGTCATGAACTTGCCCGCCGGGCAGGGAGTGCAGTGAGAGGAACCTGTGTTCGAGACGTACCCAGTGTGGCGAGCGTCATTCGACTTTAAGACCACGAGACCGTAATCCCTGCACGGGTTGCATTCGCCCAGTCGGCCGGTCGAGTTCATGTACTTGCCAGCCTCGCAAAATTCACAGAGGCCGGAAGAGTTGCCGTGAGTACCGGCGGGGCAAGGGTAGCAATAGTCCATCCCTGGGTCGGACGTATAACCTTTCCCCGGCTCAAACCCGGCGCAGCTCACACAGCCCATCTTCTCTCTAGTGCTGCGGAGGGAGGGGGGAGGAGTGACGAGCAAACGGAAGATGGTTAGATTTTTCGTAAGCTGATCCTCTCGACCTTACCGTCCTCACCTGCTGTGCTGGTCCTCGTCGTCTAAATTGGTCGAAAATCTTCCCCTGGGGCAATCGTTGCACTTGGTGGACGCCGTGCCGTCGGGTTCTTGGCAATCTTCACTGTCGCATGACTTGTAGAAGTCGTCGATGTTGCTCCCCTCAGTGACGAGCTCGTAGCTCCAGTTCTCTGCCTGCTTCCCTGGGGGGCAGTAGGGGCACTCGGTCTGACCAACCTTATCGGTGTACGTGTTTCCCTTGCAAGTGTCGCACAACAGCTCACCGGGTTGCTCGCCCCTCTTACCCATCGGGCATGTGTAACAGTTTGTAGCCGCTCCCACTTTGATGGGCGCCAGCCTGCCAGCTTCCTTGGTAATATCAATCATTTGAGAGGAGCTCTTGGTAGTGTCAAAGTAAGACTGCTTCCCAGCGGGGCACTCAGCGCAAGTGGTACTCCCGTCATTCGCCGCGTACTTTCCAACAGCACACGGGATGCAGCCGCCCTGTGCCTCACAGGTTGACCAGACCTCAATGCCCCAGACTTTGCACGTAGCTTCCCCGCATCCCTCCTCGGCGGAGTAGCCCTTGCTGCACTGCGCGCACCTCTTCTTATCGCCGGTCCAGAGGAAGCCGCAACCCCCCGTTCCCTTGAAGATGCCGTAGCCGTTCGGGCAGGAAGCGTCACAGACATCCTTGGTCCTCCCCGTGCACATGTTGTGGTTGTTGTCAGTGTGGCAGGTATCAGGGTCATAAACTGCGAGGAGCGTGTCGGTGCAGTCACCACAACTACCAGATGCACCGCAGTCGGGAGCGGAGGCCACGAGGGGAGCAAGGGCCAAAAAAGTGAGGAGGAACAGGATGAAGCGATCTGGAGCTATCATCTTGGTTATTGGCTTTGGGGGAGGAGGGGAAGGAAATGAAGGGAGTCGGAAGGGGAGGTTTGTTGAGAGCGTCCAAGGAGGAGAGGACTCAGAAGATAATGAGGCGTGGTTCTGCTAACCAGATCCGAGGAGGAAGTTACTCGAGTTCGGACTCGAGGATCCAGAGAAGGGGAAGATCAGATTCAGAAACTTAACTTCGGATTTCCTGAAAAATGTTCTTGGGGATCTTTATTAATCTCCACCTTTCAGTCTGCGCCTACTGCACCATCGTACTTCCTCTGGTAGAACGAGTTGAAGTCAAGTCTGAACGTCAAGAATCTGATTCTTTCTTCCCCTCTTCCTCCCCCGTCTTTCTTCCCAAGTTTGTCCAACAGCATTTTCAAACCTTCCTCAAACTCCCTTGCATTCACCGTAACCCCCTCCAGGCTCTTCGTCCCGAACTCCTCGAGCTTCCTATCAGTCGACGTGTTGGGGTCGTCGGCTCCGGAGTATCCCCACTCCCCCTTCTGTATCCTGCCCTGCCTCTCCTGCGTTGTTGTCGTGTGTGTGTGTGTGTGTGCGTAGGGGTGTGAGGTGGTTCGGTGTTCGCGATTGCTCCGTGCCCTCCTCTTATTATCTTTAGATTATTGCCGGACCCCCACACCCCCCCCCCCGCCCATCTCATTCTCACCTCGTTCCTGGCTCTGTCTCCTCCAAGTTCGCTCAAGCAGTCCACAAAGACCCTATCCTGGAGTGCGCAGAACCTGTCCGCAATGTCGAACAGCCCGCTTAGCAGGTGCTGGATATCCCTGCTTTCCTCGTCCTCCCCTAGGAGGCCTAGGTAGAGTATGTTGTCCAGGTACTCTTCGTGGCTGTCGATAAGGTCGTCGAGTGTCTCCGCCGACTCCACTGCAGACTTCAGCTCGTTCCAGCTCCCCTCGATAACCTCGAACATAAGGTAGTTCTGTATGTTGCTCGTAACGTGCAGCATCTCCTGCCTGACAAGGCTGACCCCTCTGATGGCCCTCCCCATACCCCCCCCACCGGTCTTCCTCATGGCGTGGTTGACCCCGGTAGCCCTCCTCCACGTGTTGTTCAGGCCCCACTCGATCCTCTTGAGCCTCCAGAGGAGGTGAAATATCCTCCTGTACTTCCCGCTCGCCTCGGGTGTTACGATGGCCGTGAGGGGGTCCGAGATGTGGTAGTCTAGTGAGAAGATGTCCCACCCGCTGTCCCCCGGTGCCGGCTCGTAGAGCTTAACCCCGACCCTCTCTAGGACCCCCTTGTCCATGAACTGTGCGTTGGTACCCCTGAGCGCGATGTCTAGTACCCCCACTAGGTTGTGCCTGTAGACGTAGTCCGCCCTCTTTGACAGCTCCTCCCCCACCAGGTCGAGGAGGGCGGAGACAAAGTCCCCCTGCCCGAGGAGCATGAAGCGCTTGAGGGCCTCGAGGTGCTGGAGGAGGTTGCCCTCACCCTTTATGCTGTCGACGACTGCGACGTCGATCTTCCTGCAGGCCGCCGAAACCTCCTTCTCAAGCATGGGGGTGTCTACCTTGTCCCACCCGTCCGCCCTGATCCCTTGGTGTACCTTCCCGCAGCATATCTTGAGGAAGTTGATGCCCCTCCCCAGCCTCCTAACCTCTTCCGCCATCCCCTCGCTGACCCCCGGTACGATTTCGTTGACGTCCATCCAGTATCTCTTCCCCCATACCCCCGCCCCCCCCTCTACCCCCTTGTCCTCCTTAACGAAGAACTCACCACCCTCCAACTCACCCTCGACGCACCACCTAACCATCCTCCTCCACGTCCCCTTCCTGCACCCTTCCAGTACACCCTCAACAACCCTCCTGACACCACCGTTACCGTGCCTGGAGTGGAGCTGTGTGACTTGTGTGATTACACCCCCGGACATGTTACGGACGGACCTTTGGAGGGTAAGGAGTAGGTTGAGGTTTTCGTGTGGTTTGTTGAGTCTGACGTAGAGGGATCTGACTGTTAGCTTGCAGTAGGTTGGGGGGAGGGGTGAGGGGGTGTTTATGGAGGTCTCGACGGAGGCGATTAGGGAGTGGTAGGAGGAGAGGGAGGAAGAGAGAGAGGAGGTGAAGGAGGATGAGACGGAGCCGGAGGATGAGGAGGAAGGGGAGGAGGTGGGGACAGGGGCAGTCAGCTGGAGATAGAGGTGACCGCAGGCACAGGAGAGGAGGAGGACTTGCTGGTGGGAGGGGGGTAGGAGGGAGAGGGGTGGTAGGGGTGTAGGGGGGCTTGTGGAGAAGTCCATGTAGAGAGTCGTCAGACCGGAGAGGGAGTACAGGCAGGACTTTAGGATCATGAAGGATGGGTTCTCGGAGGGGGAAGGGGGAGGGTTGGGGCGTTGAGGGGGGAGGTTAGGGGAAAGAGGGTTCTGGGGGGGTTGGGAAGGCGGAGGGGGGATTGGGCTCTTGAGGGTCTAGGTTAGGGGGTAGGGGGTAGGGGGGTTAGAGGGGCAGGGGTTGTTGTGGTGGGGTGGTGCTGGGCGATGGCGTTGTGGGTTTGTTTTGTCGTTGCATGTTCTTCAGAATGATCACTTGGCAGTAGTATCACGTTTGCTGACATTATATCATTGCGCCGAAGCTGCACGAAACTTGTGGGTTGAATATCTCTTCACCTGAAACAAACAACAACTCCATCCACAGACTTCTCTTTCGCTTCTCTTTCGCTTCTCCTCACCTCTCCCTCTCCCCCTCTCCTTCCTCCCCATTCTACCTCCTCCTTAACATCCCAAACTCTCCATCCCATTCCTCTATCCTTATTCCTTTCCTTCCCCCCCCTAATCCCCACCAACAGTTGTAGGACCTTCTCAGCGGAGCCTGGACGGGTCTTGAAGTATGTGGAGGAGGCTAGATCGTTGTATATGTCAGATAGGGAGAGAGAGGGAGAGAGGGAGGAGGAGGGTAACCCTTGGAGGGAGTGGAGGGAGTTTTCCTTCTCGTTTATGTATCTGTTTGCTAGCTCAATTGATCCTTCTACTTCTACGTTGTTGTTGTTGGATGGATTGTTGTTGGATGGATTGTAGGGAGGAGACGCTCGCCTACTGGTTAGTATTAAGGAGGAGCTTAAATTTGACCGAAGCAGTTTCAGACTCATTCGGGTGAGACGCCTAGAGGCTGCATTTCCCAACACTGACACGCTTAATTTGTTCAGTGGCTCGGTGATTGTGCTAGCCATTGGGTGTGTGTAGGGTATGTAGGATTAGTTTACGAGGAAATTGCCGCAAAGAGTTTTTAAGTCGGTGAGACTGAGAAGTTTGGCTTCTTGCCTCCTTTTTGGCTGCTTTGAGGCTCTTTTGGAAGCCTCCAAAGCATCCTAAAAGCCTTCCTTTTCCAAGTTAGAGCAGAACACAACCTTTTTTTGGGGTCACGTTTGAGTCCTTCACCCAAACTCCATCCGATTTCTTCTTCATCTCAGACAGCAGGCAGAGCAGAGCCTTTTTCTGGGGTCGGCGGCAGTCACTTTTGGTTGGACTCCAATATTAGCATCTACACGACACTTCTGCCTAAGTGGAGTAGCTTGAAGGCTATATCGATAAGTGTCACATCGTAATTTGCCGCTATAAACTTACATTCGGGGTAGGTTCGCTCAAAAATGGAGTCACAATCAGAAGTACAATCGGCACACAATTCATCAGAGACCCCAACTGACGGTCAGCAGTTGTGCATAGATTGGGCTGGTAAGCAAGACTGGGATCTCATCAAGGGGTACGCCAAGGAACATGGTCCTGAGGTTTTGTTAGGCGTTTATACAGAGAGGAAGTCGATTTCTTCAGTCCTCACAGACGCCTCATATCACCAAAACGTTGAGATGGTCAAGCTTACCTTAGAGGCTGGTTTCGACAACAAGGAAGCCATGTGCATGGCCGCATGTTTATCAATGAAGAATAGTGACAATTCAACAATCTTGAGATTGCTCTTAGAACATGGACTTGACCCTAATATCGACATACGAGTCGAAGGGGGAGTCGAAGGGTTGGTGGAAGGCTTTTCCAACCTTTTGGTGGATGCTATTGAAATGGGACACATTGATCAGGCCATAGCACTTCTCGATCATGGAGCAAATGTGAACAAGACAGTGGTTGACCTTAATGGGGATGTTGCTTCACCACTTGCTTTTACTGTCTGTTATGGAGCACACGACATATGCAGGCTGTTTCTCACGCGCGGCGCTATCCCAACCACCAGCGACGTGTTTAATGCGTTCAATCATTGCCTCACAGCGTGCAAAGGAGAACACCCTAAGCTTAGTAGAGATGTCGCAATAAAGATGTTCGCAACATTTCTTCATCTCGGAAAGCCCGATTCCGACGTAGTTCGAGACAAATTCAATTCTTTCGCACCCTCCTTTCGCGATCCTACAATCACCAACATTACGAAACATTACCTTCAAGGCCGTCCCTTCTGCTGCTTCATTTGCGAGGCTCTTACAGCCAAGGAGCGTGACAAGCTCCATATGTGTCCGTGTCGCAACGTCGCCTACTGCTCTCGGTCGTGCCAGGTCAAGCACTGGAGGGAGCACAGGGTGCTATGCACGGGACCACTGAACGAAAGGGGGGAGAGCGAGGCAATGGTCAAGAAAAGATCCAAGACAGGGAAGGGGGGAGGAACGGATGTGGGAGGAACGGATGTGGGAGGAAAGGATGGGGGAGGAAAGGATGGGGGAGGAAAGGATGTGGGAGTAGCGGAAGGAGCAGGTGGGACGGGGAAGAATGGCAAGAAGGGGAAGAAGGGCAAGAATAGTAGGGGTAAGAAGAAGTGAAGGGGGATTTGGGGTCCGTAATTTATTGTTGTTAATGCATCAAACCTTTTCATTATCAACGACAAGATATACAATTCAATCACGGGGTGAAGAATTGGGAAAAGAGGACTTTTGGAGTTTTGGACTTCAGAAGCCTTTTTTTGCCCAATCAACGCTGTGGTTACTTGCTTAATTTACTTGTTCAGTTTAGTTGTACCCCCCCTATACACACGCGCCGTCATGAACAGCACCTTAGATTTCAATTCGACGAACTCCACCGTTCCCGTCTCGTTCGTCGTTGCATCCCTCCAGAAGAGTTGCAAGGCCCCTGTCCCGGCACATCTCCAAGATGCCTGGAGCGAACCTTTTTCCCTCCTCTACGTCGCCGTGGCCTTCGTCGTGGCCTTATCTGGATATCCGCTAGCGAAGCATCTCGTCGGGGTTCCGTTCGAGAAAGGTAAGGATATCATAAAGAGAAGTTTCGAGAAGGCGAGGGGAACAACAGTGGCCAAGAATTTATCCAAGGTTGCCCCCGCTGGACTCATTGGGAAGGTCGAGGAGTACGTCGATGGAATTGAAGAGAGTGCGAACGCATTCGTCGAAGAGAAGGAGGAAATAGCTAGCGAGAAGGTTGATGGGGCCATGGAGGCAGTCGAAGAGATGAAGGAGGCACAGGAGAAGGAGGGGGAGGAAGAAGGGGAGGAGGGTGGGGGAGAGGAGGAGGAGGAGGAGGAGGAGGAAGAAGTCACCGAACCAGACAAGGCGAGGTAAGGGATAGTGACGAAGCATCATCAAGATTTTCCACACACTCACCTCGCCCGCCCTAGCGAGACATTTCATGTCCTCCTCCACCTTTTCTCTGCGTGCTTGGCGTTCTATGCGTACTGCATGGATGCTGACGTCAACTACATGAAGTTCAACCCCTTCGACGGAGGGCCAGGGGACGAGAGTTTGGAGTGCAGGATGGTTTACTTTACCAGCATCGTCATGTACAAGGTGAGGTGGCATTTGTGTCGCAAAACGCTCTGACAACGCAAAACGCTCTGACAACGCAAAACGGTCTGATAACGCAAAATAAGATGAACGGCTTACACAAAACACCCCACTTCGCTCGTCATGCCACTTCCGTAGCCCACCACGCTCTCGCTCTGGATTGTTCTCATGGCTACCACCCACCTTTCCTACTGGCGCCGTGTGAAGTCGATTCCTCCTAAGAAGCAAACCAACATCCTCCCTGGCTCACCCGTCCTCCCTGACAACTTCATTTCCGCGTTCATCGTCAACACGACAACCTTCTTGGCGCTTATGTGGCTCTTCTGCGCAGCCTACTTCTTGCCTCTCCACTTCGCCTTCCTCCCCTTCTCCTTGCTCCTCATGTTTGGTGTCCCCACCCTTTTCATGAAGCTCCCCGTCTACGCAATCAAGCGCATGAACAAATACTTCGACGTAAAGGAGAACACCCATACTAGTTTAATGGAGATGAAGGTCATGGCTGCGGCTACCGTCGTCACATTCGTTGCTGCAGTGCAGTTCACTGCATTTTATAAGGGCGTGGAGACGTGGTCTGAAATTATATCAAACCTGCTGTCGCAGCTTTTCGACGAGCTTACCTTCACCTTCTCGTTCAACTGGGGCTTCGCATTAACGTGGCCGACAGGCCTGAGTCTTCCCAACCAGCTACCTCTCATCATATCCTCCGCCCTGCTGTCCATCCAGTACGCGGAGAAGGCCTTCAAGTGGGCGTATAGGAAGCGGCAGTGGGAGGCCTGGGGGGAAGGGAAGATTGAAGAGGGCAATGTCAACAACAAGATGAAAATATTACTCGAAGCTCTCTTCCTTTTTCCGGCGAGGGTGACGGCGTCTACGAAGAGGAGGTTTAATGAGAGGAGGAAGTGGTGGCTCGAGGGAAAACGGAGATCATTAGAATCATTACTAAAGGCGGGCATCATTATTAAAGGCGGGCAGGGGGACATGGATGATCTCGAAAAGCTGAGTAAGGAGGTCCTCGAAATTGAATCGGGACATGTAGACAATGCTTTCCTGGAGGACTTCATTTCAAACAACCCTGGCATCAAGGAGCTCGACCTCTCTGGTTGTACCAATTTAGGTGAGCGGTAGTGTATCATCGTTGTCGTCAGTACTATTGCAAGCGTTTTGATCGCTCACCCGTTTTGTCGTAACAGTGAGCCTTCCCAAGAACTTCAGCAGCCTGAAGAACTTAGTTGATGTGAACTTCAATGGCTGCGTCAATCTCGAGGGGAAAGTTGAGTTGCCAGAGTCGGTCGAGAACCTGAAGAGTGAGGCGTTCGTAGATTGCAAGATGGTGACAGCTATACTTGCGCCGGGATTAAAGGGATTGGGGGGGTGTATGGGATGTGAAAGCCTCAAAATAGTCGAGAACAACACTGGAACTTACCGAATCGTCTACGAAAAAGGGGGGACATATTTAATGTCAGATAAAGGAAAAACGGCCGCAAAAGTTGCTGTCAACGGTTTGAACATAAGGTGGGCACTTCACTGCTGGTTGGAGGACAAGGAAGAAGCAACGAAAAGATTCGGACATATTTCAGATTGGGACGTGTCAGAGGTTACTAATTTTGAGAGGCTTTTTGAGAACGCGGAGGAATTCAATGAAGACCTGAGTCGATGGGACGTTTCGAATGTCACGAGTATGAACAGCGCATTCTGTGATTGCTCGGCTTTCAACTCTGATCTCTCTACGTGGAACACATCGAACTGCACGAATATGGAGAGCATGTTTGCTGGTTGCTCGGCTTTCAACTCTGATCTCTCTACATGGAACACATCGAACTGCACGAATATGGGTGGCATGTTTAGTTGTTGCTCGGCTTTCAACTCTGATCTCTCTACGTTGAACACATCGAACTGCACGAATATGGAGAGCATGTTTCTTAGTTGCTCGGCTTTCAACTCTGACATCTCTTCATGGAACACATCGAACTGCACGGATATGAGTCAAATGTTTAATGGTTGCTCAACTTTCAACTCTGATCTCTCTACGTGGAACACATCGAACTGCACGGAGATGATTGACATGTTCTATAGTCTCGGCTTTCAACTCTGACCTATCTACCTGGAACACATCGAACTGCACGGATATGGGTCAAATGTTTGGTGGTTGCTCGGCTTTCGACTCTGATCTCTCTACGTGGAACACATCGAAATGCACGAGTATGCAGTTCATGTTTCAAGATTGCTCGGCTTTCAACTCTGATCTCTCTACGTGGAACACATCGAAGTGCTCGAATATGAAAGCAATGTTCATCAATGCGACCTCTTTCGACAGTAATTTGTCTCAGTGGAACATGTCAAAGGTCGAATACTACCCACGCGACATGTTCAAGAACGCTACTGCTATGAAAGCATCCCACAAGCCCAAGGGTGTAGTAGATTAATACCAAGAAGGGGGGGTTGCAAGACGAAGTAAATACCCCTAAAATCACACATAATTTAAACACGAAATCGCCACGAATTCAACTCCTTTCCCAAAACAACTTACGACAAAATGCTGCATTTATTGTAATCAAGCAACACAATCTCTTCACTTTTCATTATTTTCTTTTTTTCACTGTTCCAAATAGCTTCCACATTTCACCAAATCGCGCATTAATCAATAAGCTCGTCGCTTTTCATTCTCCTACTCCTCATTTACCTCCCCATACGCAAAATGAAATCTCATGCATCCTTTTGGGTAGTAAAGTAATTCTTGTATTCAACCTTTCCGTGTTGTCGATATGACTCCCAAGCTGAATATTTATCTATACTCGAACTTTGATCTTCTGAATCTCCCATCCTTTCTCGTCCTATCTCTTCAACCCTTTTGACATTGGAATTCCATTGAAGAAAGGGTTACACACCCCAACTCCTGTTAGACCCAAAATCCCCCTTCACTTCTTCTTACCCCTACTATTCTTGCCCTTCTTGCCCTTCTTGCCATTCTTCCCCGTCGCAGCTGTTCCGTCCTCTCTTTCCCCCACCGTTGCTCCCTCCGCCGTTCCCTTCCCTGTCTTATGCCTCCCCTTAACCATCGCCTCGCTCTCCCCCTTCTCGTTCAGCGGTCCCGTGCATTGCACCCTGTGCTCCCTCCAGTGCTTTACCTGGCACTCCCTCGAGCAGTAGGCGACGTTGCGACAGGGACACATATGGAGCTTGGAGCGTGACGAGGCAGTTAGAGCCTCGCAAATGAAGCAGCAGAAGGGACGGCCTTGAAGGTAATGTTTCGTGATGTTGGTGATTGTAGGATCGTGATAGCTGTTATCATTGAAATAATTGAATTTGTCTTGAACTACGTCGGAATCAGGCTTTCCGAGATGAAGCAATGTTGCGAACATCTTTATCGCGACATCTCTACTAAGCCTAGGGTGTTCTCCTTTGCACGCTAGGAGGCAATGACAAAACACATTATACACGTCGTCGGTGGTTGGGATAGCACCGCGCGTGAGAAACAGCCTGCATTTGTCGTGTGCTCCATAATTGACACTATAAGCAAGTGGCGAATGAATAGCTCCACTAGCGTGAACCGCTGTCTTGTTCACATTTGCTCCATGATCGAGAAGTGCTATGGCCTGGTCAATGTGTCCCACACCAGTAGCTAGCACCAAAAGGTTGTTGTTGAAGTCAAAGTCTTCCATCACCCCTTCGACTCGTAGGTCAAAATTAGGGTCAAGTCCATGTTCTAGGAGCAATCTCAAGATTGTTGAATTGTCACTATACTTTATTGATAAATATGCGGCCAAGTACATGGCTTCCTTGTTGTCGAAGCCGGCCTCTAAGGTAAGCTTGACCATCTCAACACTATCGTGAATAGAGGCGGTGGTGAGGACTGAAGTTACGTCCCATTTCCTATCAACATCCTCTGTATAAACACCTAACAAAACCTCAGGACCATGTTCCTTGGCATACCCCTTAATGCGATCCCAGTCTTGGTCACGAGCCCATTCCAAGCACAACCGCTGACCGTCTGTCAAATCGTCCCAACTAGATACTGCCACATTTGTGGTCTCTGATGAATTGTGTGACGATTGTACCTCTGATTGTGAATCCATTTTTGAGCGAACCTATCCCAAGAGTAAGTTTATAGCGACAAATTGTGAAGTGAAACTTATGGAAAAATCCTTCAAGCTACTCCACTTAGGCAAATATGTCGTGTGGGTGCAAATATTGGAGGCCAACCAAAAGTGACTGCCGCCGACCCCCCAAAAAGAGGCTCTGCTTGCTGTCTGAGATGAAGAAGAAGTCTGACGAGGACGGGTGAAGGGCTCAAGGACTCAAAAGTGACACCGACGAAAGGTTGTTCTGCTCTAACTTGGAAAGGGAGGCCTCGTCTTAGGATGCGTCTTTTGGAGCAACTTTTGGAGATTCCATCCATTGGTCACTTTTGGTCACATTTTGGGCCAATAAATCAATAAAAATACCCACAATACGGATAAAACGCACTCAATCTATCTTACATCCACAATAATCCCATAATAAGCCCACAATAAGCCCACATTCCCTCATATATTAGTGCCTCCGACGACTGCCTCCCACTGTCACCTCATTTATCACCCTCATTAATCACCTCTCCCCTAACTTCATCACCTCATCGTCATCTCATTGTAACCTCAATTCTCATCCAAAATGGTAAACTTTGAAAGAGCATTAAACTCCGCCAAAGATCCCCTCTTCCTTTCATCTTCAGCCGGTCCATCACCATACCTTAATTACTCTGACCTTAAGTCAATGATTGAGGCTGCTAGATACAGGAGAGATAGGATTAATGACTTCAGGAAGGCTGAGGTGACACCGCAGCAGCTGAATTACAACCATTATGAAGGAGAGATGGTACAGGGCCCTGTAGAGAAGGACCTACTTTATGAGGACCAGGAAAGGGGGGGTAATAGACCTAGGACCATGAGCCACGACGAGAGGGTAGGAGGGAAGATGGAGGGAGGGGTCAGGTGAGGACTCTTGGGACTAACTGTCTAAGTCGTTCGTGACAATCGAAAGGAGGACTAACATTTACAACCAACATCTCTAACCAACCATCTCTCTCATCCCTCCCCCACCTCCCTACCCTTAGTACCGATGCCAATACACCCAACAAGTACGGTACCTTAAAGTACGGCAGTGTGAACGACATCGGTCAAATGAGTAGTTCCTACCCTTCAAAATCCTCCACCACCATTATTAAACCCAACAAATCCACCTCCTCCATACACCACCCTCCTAAAAGCACCCAAACTTCCGTAACCTGGATGCTCCCTGGCGCAATAAAGAATATCGAGGAGAGTAAATTCGTGTCTACCTTGAATTCCGAGGTTACGAAAATCTGCGCATTCTACCTAGTCCAACTTGGGTTAATTTGCGAAGGATTTAGATCTGGTAGGGGGGGAGATATGGGTGAGAGTATAGACAGGTTGGCGGTATTTGTAGGTGTGAATTTGACTGGTGTTAGGAAGATCCTAAAGAAGTACGACAAGGTCGTAAACGAGGGGAGGGACGAGGGTAAACTAACAGGTAGATTCTTCAGGATGCGTGGTACTTCCAACTGCTTTGACGCACTCGCTTGTCTATGTAGGTGCAGCGGGCTTAGAGCGGTTGCATCAATGTACGGAGCGGAGGAGGGTAAGAGTGTTGAGGTTGAGAAGGAGGTTAAGAGGAAGATCGAGAGACTCGACCTGTGGGTTGAGACTAACGCAAGACACTTTGGGGACCAATTAGGGACGAATAATGGGGCGGGGGTTATCAACTCACTTATAGCGAGCGGGGGAGGGGGGGAGCTTAGTAATGAGAGGGAGTTTGTTAGGAGGATGCATAAGGAGGAGGAAGACGACGGGATGGAGGGTGGGAACTTTGTTAGGGAAGAGGAAATGAGGAAGGTTGGAAAGGTTGAAAGGGTTAGGAGAGGAAGGACATTCAATACCAGGTGAGGAGGGGGGGGATTTCAAGGGCATTTCAAATGTCAAAACGGGGTAATAACTCACACTTCCGCCCCCCCCCCCCCCCACACGCACAGCCTCGTCATCAACCTGACGTCGACTTTCCTCTACATGACGAACTACTACGTTGTAGGTCCTACATCCTCCAAGTACATGTCCACCCTCGGTGGTTCCGAGTCGTCCGCTGGATTCCTAATTGGTATGACCCCACTATTCGCCCTTGTCTCTGCAGTTTTCTACAGCACATGGACGAACAGGACGTTCAAGGCACCACTTATATTCTCCGCCTTAATGCTCGTAGCCGGGAACCTTCTGTACGCTTCGGCTCTAAAGGAGGGGAGCATAACAATGGTATTAGTGGGGAGGGCAATGACGGGACTGGGGGGACCGAGGGGTATTAACAGAAGGTATATCGCTGACACGACGACGGTTGAGGGTAGGACGAAGGTTTCGGCTGCGTTCGTTGCGGCTGGCGGGATGGGCATGGCGGTTGGACCTGGGATGGCGGTCTTCTTGGAGCATTTTGACTTCAAGGTGGGGGGGGGGGAGGAGATATGGTTCAACGGGATGACGGGACCAGGGTACGTTATGGGGGCGGCGTGGACGCTCTACCTGCTCGTGCTGGTGGTGGGGTTTAAGGAACCAAAGAGGAACTATGGGGACTGGAAGGAGAAGGGGAAGGGGGAGAAGGAGAGCTTGCTAGGTGAAGGGGAGGCGGGGTCAAAGGTCAAGGAAGTCGGGCTCTTCTCGTCATGCAGGGAGGCCATGTCACTAATAACCCTCCCCGTAATCCTGACGATCGCTTTACTGTTCGTCAACAAGTTCGTAACGGAGGAGACCATGTCGTCAGCGAACATTATAGGGAAGAGCAGGTTCGGGTGGGACGTGGCTGACGTGGGGAGCTTGAGCGCGGGGATTGGAATGCTCGTGGTACCGCTCACGATCGCGGTGGGGACTGCGAGCAGGTGGTATGAGGACAGGTGAGGGGAGGGGTTTGTGGGGTAGTAAGACTTTAGAGAGCACCGCAGTTGACTTGTCGACACCGCAACTAACCCCTATTGGTCGCTGCTTTGCTCATCCTCCTAGGTATCTGTTAAAGTACCTACTCCAGTTCGCAACATTCGGAGTTCTCCTCCTCATTGACTTCTCCCAGCTCTTCCGTCTCGGCACCCCCTACGCCAACATGAACCCCTGGCGTCGCGAGGTAATATACTTCACGAAGCCCAACACCTTCAAGTACGTCCTCGGCAACGTCATCGTTTTCTGCGGCCTCCAGGCTTCGGAGAGCGTCACCATGAGCACGCTGTCCAAGGTGGTCTCCCCGAAGCTAGCGGCGGGGACGTTCAACTCGGGCCTGCTGGCGACGGAGATGGGGACGCTGGGGAGGGCCCTCGGGGACGCGTACATCTCCGTTTCGGGAATTATCGACTTGGAGGGGATGCTCAATATGCTATTCGTGCCGGCGCTCGTGCTTCTTGTAGCAAGCTTGGTGGCGATCGAAAGACACTTTAAAGTCCTGGCGTGTTGAACGGGTGGTAAGATGGGGAGATTGTCTGGAGGAAATACTTGCTGATATAATTTTGTAGATAAAGACCTTGAGTTTAACGGAGGAGAGCAATCTCTTCACGAGGATCTCCCCTTCTTCTTACCTTTAATGCTGACGACGACCTGATCATGTCTCGGGAATAGCGAAGAGACGACCGAAGATCTCCCCCCCTCCAAACCCACCCTTGGTGGTGGGAGAAATAGGGGCAATAAATAAATCTATCAAAATAAAGGTAAAGCGGACAACAATGACAATGATAACCCTTGATAAGGCTTTAACTAGTTGTATTTGTCCTATCGTTGATTTTTATCTCCTATTGACGTCCAAGTTCAAGTTATTTCCCCTCTTCGATCGCGGTCGACTGACTGAGTATTCATTTTGGTTGGATTATTCGTCTCATAGACGAGATAATACTACTTTCGGCCATATTTTCGATACTATCAGCATCATATTGGGGTTACTATCGGGCGAGAACCGCAATTGACGCCGTAATGACGCATCCTTGAGGGTCTCACCATCCCTCTCCCTTGTTCTTACTCAATCACACCACACTAACCCTCATGATTCCCGTCAATACTGTAGGAAATCGTAGAAAATCAGTTTGAAATAATAGTTGGGCTTTCAACTGTTACCAAAAAGACGGGTGAAAAGATCCTCTCAACCCCGGGACTCTCCCCTTCCCCAAAATGCCCCAAACAGCAGTATACTCTGGCGGCACAAGGAGCTTCAGAGGCAATCGTGAACTCACAGAAGTAACTTTTGCACAAGGAGTGAAGGCAATTGTGAACGACACCTTCAGAGGATGCTCCTCCCTCATGACCATCACCATCCCAGACGGAGTGAAGAAGATTGGCAGAAGCGCCTTCTACGGATGCTCCTCCCTCACCGCCATCACAATCCCAGACGGAGTGACGAAGATTGGCGATAAAGCCTTCGAAGGATGCTCCTCCCTCACGGCCATCATCATCCCAAATGGAGTGACGACGATTAGTGAGGGCGCCTTCGAGGGATGCTCCTCCCTCACAGCAATCACAATCCCAGACGGAGTGACAAAGATTGGCAATGGCGCCTTCTACCTATGCTCCTCCCTCACGGCCATCACCATCCCGGACTCAGTGACAACGATTGGCGAAGACGCCTTCTACGGATGCTCCTCCCTCACGGCCATCACCATCCCTGACGGAGTGACGATGATTGGCGAAGACGCCTTCAGGGGATGCTCCTCTCTCACGGCCATCACCATCCCGGACGGATTGACGTCGATTGGCGATGGCGCCTTCTACGAATGCTCCTCCCTCACGGCCATCACCATCCCGGACGGAGTGACGTCGATTGGCGAGGACGCCTTCAGGGAATGCTCCTCCCTCGCAGCCATCACCATCCCGGACGGAGTGACGACGATAAGCGTTGGCACCTTCTCTGGATGCTCCTCCCTCACGGCTATCACAATCCCGGGCGGACTTACAACGATTGGCGAACACGCCTTTGACGAATGCTCCTCCCTCACGGCCATCACCATCCCGGAGGGAGTGACGATGATTGACGAACGCGCCTTCCAAGACTGCTCCTCCCTCACGGCCATCACAATCCCAGATGGAGTGACGATAATTTGCGAGGGCGCCTTCCAAGACTGCTCCTCCCTCACGGCCATCACAATCCCAGATGGAGTGACAACGATTGGCGAATGCGCCTTCTACGGATGCTCCTCCCTCACGGCTATCACCATCCCTGACGGAGTGATGATGATTGGCGAGGGCGCCTTCCAAGACTGCTCCTCCCTCACGGCCATCACCATCCCAATTGGAGAGACGACAATCGGCGTTGGCGCCTTCTACGGATGCTCCTCTCTCACGGCCATCACCATCCCAATTGGAGTGACGATGATTGGCGAGGGCGCCTTCCAAGACTGCTCCTCCCTCACGGCTATCACCATCCCAGACGGAGTGACGATGATTGGCGAAGACGCTTTCAGGGGATGCTCCTCTCTCACGGCCATCACCATCCCTGACGGATTGACGTCGATTGGCGATGGCGCCTTCTACGAATGCTCCTCCCTCACGGCCATCACCATCCCGGAGGGAGTGACGATGATTGATGAACGCGCCTTCCAAGGATGCTCCTCCCTCACGGCCGTCACTATTCCTGACGGAGTTACGTCGATTCGCAATTATACCTTCTCTGGATGCTCCTCCCTCACGGCCATCACCATCCCGGATGGAGTGACAATGATTGGCGATGAAGCCTTCTGGGGATGCTCCTCCCTCACGGCCATCGCCATCCCGGAGGGAGTGACGATGATTGGCGCTTGCGCCTTCAGAGGATGCTCCTCCCTCACGGCCATCACCATCCCGGACGGAGTGACAACGATTGAAGAATGCGCCTTCTGGGGATGCTCCTCCCTCACAGCCATCACCATCCCGGACTCAGTGACAACGATTGACCATAACGCCTTCTACGGATGCTCCTCCCTGACGAAACTCATTCTATCTCCTGCCGTTTCCATCGGTGAAGACTGCTTCTTTGACTGCACCGCCTTAATCGCTGCCGCTGCCGATCAAAATATGTCGACCGTCGAGGACCTCCTCCATTCTAGGTGGCACCGCATACGTGAACGCGTCAACGCCCTGCTGTGCCTAAAGGGAACCTGGGATCACGCGGAGGATCCACCCAGGAGATCGCCTAGGAAGCGGAAGCGAACTGACGGAGTTGAAGCCCCGCTAAGGGCAACTGAGACACGTGACAAGATCCCGAAAGTTTTGTGGAGAGTAATTCTGGAGTTTCTGTAACTCTTTGCGCTGTACAGTCAGACATGAATGAAACAATCGGGTCATAATAATAGATGATTATACTTTTAAACTCGCTTAATCGGGTCATAATAATAGATGATTTTACTTTTCAACTTTGCGCTTCCACCCCCCTGCTTGTTGACAACAGTTCTGGCAGTGCCATTGACATTAAACACCCATACTTGCGGTTAGCAAGGTTACAACCCCTGCACCGTCCTTTCGGTTCGCTTAGTCACTTGGCCATACCAAACAAACGCAAAATCGGTCCGTTCCACCCAGACTTCCACCAAGTCCTTCGACCAGGCCCGAGGATGGCGACTTATGACCCTACACAGAAGACTCCAAACCCATTCTCCGACCCGGCTAACCCTAACACATCCAACCTGGTAGACCCCGAGACTATTCAAGACGCCATAAACCAGCTTCAGAACTCGTATTCCCTCTTGGCCAAGGCGGGGGCTCCCAAGCCTCAGCTCTCCAGTCTTCATGGGAACATCGTTGGGATGCGAACGGAGATGGGGAGGTTGATAGCGGAACGACGGCGGCGGGAACAGGTCGAAGAAGAGGAGACGATCGGACCGGCAGTAGAAATAGACGACGATTTCGACCCAGACAATGCGCCCAATTGCTGCGGCAGGAAGCTTTACAGCGGGGTGCTGGAAAAGCTCCAGAGGGGGGACGGCGGCTTTAGCGCGCTGTGGAAGAGGAGATGGGTGAGGGTGGAGAGGGGGTGGCTTAAGTGTTACTCGACTGACTGCAGACCAGAGCCAGGTGAGGGTTGGCGAGCGAAGCGGCGGCGAGTAAAGTGAGGCGAACGAAAGTGTCCGTGGTAGTGGGTAATATTATGCGACTAGTTTCTAACCCCCGCCCCCCTCCCCTTCAGCCTCAAAGAGCTCGCCTGAGGAGCAGCCAGCCGTATTTATAGCCCTCACTGACAAGACAACAGAGATCGAGCAGACTGTGACCGCAGCATTCAGAAAGAAATTCGGCGGCCTCTACACTTTCACAGTCGCCAGTAAAGACATGTTCGGCACAAGGAGGCAGATGACTTTCAACTGCAAGACCGACAAGGAGAGGCTTGCGTGGATAAAGGCGGTCGAGAAGGGGATGGTGAAGAGAAAGTTCGCGCCGACGCCCTCCATCTTCCGCGCCGCCCAGAGGGGCGACTTCAAGGTGCTAAAACACCTGATAATGACCAAGGGAAAAAACGTCAACGTTTCCAACCGTTACGGCATGACTGCTCTGGGGTACGCAGTGACGGCGGCCGGCCGTTCCGCCGACTTTGTCAGCAAGGGGAAGATCCCCGAGGTGGGGCTGCAGGATGCCTTCCAGTGCGTGGCGTTCTTAATGAGCAAGGGCGCCAACCCCACGGCCACGACGGAGAAGGGGTTGGATTGTTTTGATTTGGCGAGGTGAGCAGAGGCGAGCGAACAGAGGCGAGCGAAGCGAGGAGGAACGGGAGGGGAAGCGAGAAGAGCACATCGGCAGCCTTTTAGCTGTATTGTGCCCTTCGTCCTGACGTCATTTGCAACCCTGTGGTACTTCTCTCGGTGCTAATCCCAACGATTTTTGCGCTCCCCTTCCCTTATCATCTTTAGGAGCAACACGGAGATGGTACCTCGGGCAAAGAGGCTGCTGTTGAAGATACTTGACTCCAGCAAGTACTTGGTGGAGGACGGCGACGTTTGGCTGCAGCCCGAGAGCGAGGCCAAGCTTCGGAGGAGGATAGAGAGGGAGCTGAACGGGATCATGGTGGAGGACGTATTGACGAACAAGGAGGTCTCGAGCGGAACGATGGGGATGGGGGAGATGGGGAAGCTCGATATGGACGGGGAAGTCAAGCTGAAGAACGTTCTAGGGAAGAACGGGACGGAGGGCCGACAGACCAGGGTTTTGTACTCTTCCAAGATGAAGGTTGGAAGTCGGCAGGGTTACGTACCAGAAGGTAAGGGGGGCGCGAGGGAGTAGCAGCGAGCATACTAAAAATTCTTTTTGCTATCTTATCTTACGCTCATTGCTAACCTCTGCCCAATTTAGGTGACAGGGGTGTTAACAAGTACCACTCCGATAGGACACCTGGCCGGGGGGCTCGGGAGGGGGAAGGGTTCAGGGACGACGCTCTTTGGCCCGAGCACTACAGGGCTAGCAAGGAAAAGATGCCATTGAAGGCTGATAGGAGGCACGTGAGGATGGGGAGGCCTAGGAAGGTGAGAAGACGAGCTGCAACGGCGAGCTTCTGAGGAGGTCTTTGATGGCGAGTCTTTGATGGCGAGTCTTTGATGGCGAGTCTTTGATGGTGAGCTTCTCAGGCATTCTCACCCCCCCCCACCCCCCACCCCCACCCTCGTATAGGACCCCGAGAATTGTTTGGTAAAGTATTACAGGTCCGGGATCGACCCCGTCGAGCACGTTGACGGAAGAATCCCCTCGTCCGAGAGGAAAAAGAGGGACGATATAAAGGCCATGTACCTTCAGCCCGACATCTCATCCAAGGGTAGGAGAAGACCTCGCAGCGCCGGCCCCTCTGGGCGGAGCTACGGTTCCGGGGGCAAGTACAGGCCGGGTTACTGGACGGCGGACCTGCCCAAGTACGGGACTTACGCTACCATTATGAGGACCAGGCCTAGGACCGGGGGGGCTTCGCGCGGGGGGGGGACGGGGGGGTACAGCGACGGAAGCTACCCGGGTATGTTCAAGGAGAAGGATAAGGAGAGGGCGAGGAGGTTGAAGCCTAGACCTAGCAGCGCGAGGGGGAGGGGGAGGGATAGGGGAATCGGAAAGGGGGAGGGGAGGGCAAGGCCGAGAAGCGCGAGCGCGGGGGGGAGGAGGTATGTTAGGACGGTAAGTAAGGAGAAGGTGAAGGTTACCGATGCCAACTTGAGGAGGAACATGAGCAGCAGGAGGGACAAGAGGGTTGCGATTGACGGGGTTGGGGGGGTGCAGGTGGGGAAGAATGCAGCGCCTGAACCGAGGAGGGGAAGGAATATTGGAGGTATATGGTGAGTAGCGGGGAGGGGGGGGGGGGGGGGAGGTGGAGGAGGGAAGTGAAAGCGAAGTGAAGCTGCGAAGTGAAGCAGCGAAGTGAAGCAGCCAGCGAAGCGGGGGGTTGGATACCCCCCCCCGTCAGCAGCAGGAGCAGGGGATACCACGTTGTGCAACTAAACCTCGACTCTCACACGCCCCTCCCCCCCCCCTCGCCCTTCCCTCTCCCCGCAGGTTCGGAGATGATGGGAAACCTCTCAAGGGGGGAACTTTTAGGTGAGTGATATGGCGGGAGGTGGCTCTTAGAGAGGGTTAGGCATCACACTTCAGTCATCAAATCACTAACAACATCCTATACAGGAACAAGAGCCATCCAGAAATGCACTCGGAAAGAGAAATCGAGCGAAGGTTGAGGTTCAAGAAGAAGAGTGGCACCTTCGGAGCCTCCAAAGACAGCGGGACAAGTCAGTTCCGTCCTGGAATGAACGGTCCTTACGCCTCCGGTCGCACCGGTTTCCTTCACGACCAAGCCGGCGGTAACATAGTCGTCCCTGGTAGCGCCGCTCTAGCTGCTAGGGAGAAGGGTATGAAGAAAAAGCCCATCAAGAACAAGGAGGCCCTCGCTATAATAAGCAACTGGCACGCCCTGGGTGGTGCCAACATAGCCGGGGACTTCAGCAGCGAGGGTGGGGGGGGCATAAGCTACGACAGCCCGCAGGACATGGCAAGCGCGTTCAGGATGCTACAGAAGGAGGCCTTCGGTGAGGACGGTGACATGCTCAGCTGCGACTACCTCCGGAGGGTCCTAACCCGGACGGCCGAGAGGCTCAGCCCGGGCGAGATCGACGCGCTGGTCGGGGAGGCAGACCCTGAGGGGACGGGTTTCATGAACTTCAAGCAGTTTACGGCGGTTATTGTGAAGAGTAGACTACCTCACCTACCGAA
Organism: Triparma columacea; assembly: GCA_030267965.1. Classification (NCBI taxonomy): domain Eukaryota; class Bolidophyceae; order Parmales; family Triparmaceae; genus Triparma; species Triparma columacea. The sequence continues at coordinate 7,163 of BRYA01000105.1, read as the reverse complement.
GGGGAGCGCGTACGGGGACGAGGACGACATCGTCATGCAGGTCCAGAGGAGGAGGATACAGAAGGAGAAGGCGGAAAGGAGGAGGAAGAAGGACTTGGAAGACATGGGGCTGGGATATCAGATGGACGAGGAGGAGGAGGGGAGAGGGGAAGAAATGCAGGAGGATGTGCATGGAGTGGGGGTGGTAGAAGTGGATTAGGGTTGAACTGTTTGTTGTTAAAAAAAGCAAATTGACTAAGACGAAACACTCATCGACCCTCCTCTTCTCCGCCCCCATCCCCACCTGCCGTCTGCGTCGCAAATATGTCCCCCAAGGAGCTTCGTCGCCTCTGTTCTATTATCATTTTCACGTTATACGTCCGGAGCTCCACGAGGATCTCTGGGTCGGTCACGAAATCATCAGGTATGATGGATCGCTTATGATCGTCGAACCACTCTGGAGGTTCTTCCAACCACAATGGCAGCCCCTCGTTGATCCACGCCTTAACCTCTGCACCAATCTTGTGCTCCCATCTGTGCCTATTAGTCTCGAGAATCCTAAATCTCACTTCGTCTTCCTCGCTCTTGGTGAATACCTCTTGAGTGCTTTCATTACCTGTTTTTGTGCTGATGAAGGTATGCAGGTACTCTCTTTTCACCGACACAAGTAGAGTCGCGTAAGACACCACCATCCCAGCACATGATGCAACCATCATGCTTGTGACGACGGTGCTCTCCTCCAATCCGCTCTTTTCTCCTCCGACAATCTGATTATCCTCGCCCAACTCAACGTCCTCGAGGAACGTTGAGTTGAGGAACGTTGAGTTGGGCGAAGATATGACATCGTCGACTACCTTCTCATACTGCAGCGCTGCAACAAGACCCATGACTACAGTCAAACCTAAACTGAAAGTGAAATACGCACCTCCAACCTCGTTAGGATGTCGAAAGTGGACAACAGCGGTCCAGTCGACAATGACCTTGATTCCCCAACGAATCATCCACGAAATGAACACTCCGAAGCCACCGTATATAGGCAGCCAATGCCAAAGATCTCGCCTCAGCCCTTTGATCACCAAGTAAATGAGAAGCTCTCCTCCCAGCAGCGTAGCCACCTCTGAAATCCCGCCCTTAATGTAGAAAAGAACACACGCAAAGCTGCGCGTAAGCAGGTTGAAAGCCGAAAGGAAGTACAGCGAAGCGAACACCTTCACCTTACCCTTCACATTGCTCGGAATATACCCGTAAAATGATCGATTAAGCTTCCGATTCTCCTTATTCAAATCCCAATCCCATGATGTGATTGCCGATGTGAAAGCGGCCGTCAAGATGCAGAACGCAAATGAGAAAAGCGCCCTCCTGGTAGGCTTAGACTCTGACATCACTAGCGCAGACAGTTGGATCAGTGTCCCAGGGATAGCCTCTGCCACCAACTCAACACTCTTACTAAACGTCAACTCAGTCTGTGCATCCATCACATGTCCCTCCTCGTGTGCTGCCCCACTTGCAACGCGCCACGCATCAACCCCTGGCTTAACAAGAGACCAGACATAAATCTGCTCCTTTAGCTGTCTCTGCCATGGCTTCGCTCTATTCTGGGTGAATGTACCAGCAGCTTGGAAAGTGAGGTTGGCCAAGAGACTCCCAAGGGATGCCCATGCATACCCCCACAAGCTCCTTGTCTGAAAGTACTCCACGATCATCACAATGTCCGTAACCATATCTCCTATACTCAACAACGCCGCGAAGAAAAGCTTAGCCTTGGCTAGCTTCTGCTTATCCCCCAGCTTCTCTCTCAAGAAAGCGAGGTGCATTTTATCGAAGTTCCCTACGACCTCGCTCAGCTCCCTCATGCAAGGATAACACTCTCGGAACTTCTCAGCGGCGTCCTCCTCCGACAATTCCTGTCTCAGGAAGTACAGCATCCCTTCAGCAAGTATCTTCACGTCGCCCGTCGTCAGATCGCTCAAGTCAGTGTCACACACTGGCTGCCTAGCAGGGATGCTCCTGACGTTCATGAGCTCAAACAAGTATCCAGATATGACTTCGCCGCTATTTTTCAGTTTTACCTTGAATATACCGGAGAGTATACGGGTATTTTGTTTCATAATCTTCATGGTTTTGGAGCGTCGTGGAACCTTCATCGCTCCACCATCATTGTCTGGTGGGACTTTTCTCTCAGCAGACACAACAGCCTCATTCGGTGAGGGATTATTTTTACCCTCTTCTTCATTACGGGGGGTATTTTGTTTCATAACGGGTGGTGTATGATCGGAAGAGTCGCCGGAGGGGTCAGATTGGGGAACAATCTTCATCTGCTTTAGTTAATTCCCAAAATAAAATCGCAATTCCCAAAGATAGATGTTGTTTACTTCTTCTGTTGCCTTTGAAAAATATCATTAGCGATATGGCAACCCAGATCCACCCCGATAAGGGAAGTGCATCGGATAAATCACTCGCCTCGTCGTCGCATTTCGTTGAAGGCGGTGCTCAGGACCCTGAACCAACCTCAATCATGAGGATGTCCAGCCGCCCTCCAATGGTGAAAAAGATCCAAGACAACATCGAGTTGGTGATTGAGTTCTACACAATCTTGGCTTCCACTCGAGGCACACCGGCGTCGGAGCCTGTGTGCGACGTTGCTCTGGATGCCATGACAGGGAGGGACCTTACAACACTTGTTGGAGCCCTCAACTACATGCTCAAGTACGAGGCGAATGAGGAGGACGCCGTAGCTAGGTTCATAGAGACGTACAAGGCAATTAAGGAGCTGAATGCAGCTTATCCTAGTTTCGAGAAGAGCTTGCAAGAGCTGAGTAAGAGATTGCTCGCCGATAAGCAGAAGTGGGCCAAGGTGAAACTGTTTGTGGCAGCGGCGCTGAGCATGGGGGACCTCTTCACTGACATCATGATGATGATCCAGTTTTTTGGTATGAAGGAGCCTGGGTACGCGTGGGCCACACTGGCGAGCATCTTGGCCAACCTTTTCCTTCAAGCCATACTGGTACACTTTCAGAACAGGACGTTCCCATTGCGGACACGAATTTGGGAACAGGTGTATGTATGGACGATGGTGAAGCCTGGAGTTGATGCTTGGAGAGTGGCTAGCGAGACCGAACACGAGGCTGGGAAAGTGGTTGATCCTTATATGGAGATGGTAATTACCAAAAGTTGTGAGATCGTTGCTGAGTCGGTACCAGGAGCCTTGATCCAAATGTCAGCAATCGTAAGGGCCGGCTCGAAGACGACGAGAGCCGCTCTCTTTTCTTTTGTGTTTTGCATATTCACCACAGCATTCACTTCCACGATCGTAAGTTGGGATTTTGACGTGTCGAAAGAGAAGCGGAAGGAATTGCCCTCCTTTTATGGCTATATTCCGCGTAATTTGATTGGAAAGGCAAAAACTTTCCTATCCCTGTTCGCTCTTGCGGCGTTCAACTTGCTCGTGCGTACGTATGCGTGTATTCTGTTCTACATGGAGGGTGGGCTTACAGTGATATCTATCGTGTTTGGTGGTGAGATGCTGCTTTTTTTGTTGATAAAGGCGCTGAGACGGGATCTCTGGTATTGGGTGCCCCTATATGGATTTGGTGGATGCATGGTAAGTGCATTTGCAAGAGGTTTTGGTAAAATAATCATGGACTGGACTGCTATGGTACAAATGCGTCATCCTCATGACGTTGGTGGTGCATATTTCACCTTCAGTTTATTCGTCACTATCACTGGTGGAATAATTGCTGCTCTTGGTTACGAAAAGAAGGTGCTCGAGGAAGTTTTGGAGGGCGATGAAATCAATCGCGGAAGTGAGGGTGTGGGATTGGAGGAGAGCACTGTAGTCACGACAATGGTAATCGCTTGTGTTGGGACCATTCTTTCGTTCGTCACACTTCTACTATCCATGAACAAGGAATACGTACACACATTTATCGGCACGAAGACTAGTGATAAAGTGATTCAGGAATACTTCACAGACTTTGAGGAAGATGCCAACAGATTTGAGGTCTTCAACTGCAACAGGTATAAATGGGAGTACAAGATCAGACCCCAAGTCAAGTCCTGGTTAGACGAGCGCCTTCCCATCTGGCTTGAGGATGAGCCAGAGTGGTTCGACGATCTAAAAAAGTCTCTAATCCCCGACGACTGCGTCTCCGACCCCGCCATCCTCGTCAGACTCCGCACGAATAACGTCAAGGCAATATTAGAAGAGCGGCGACGAAGCTCCGTGCTCGGGATACTGACGTCCAGTGCCGCTGTCCATGGTGAGGTCGTGAATAGTGGGGGGTCTGTAGAAGAGCAGCAGGAGGCGAAGGAGTAGGTGACGAGCATAGCAGTAAATAGTAATGCGACAAACACTTTTGCACATTCAAAAAAAAAATCACAAAAACATTTCCTCACTAAATAGCTAAAGGTATATAATCTGATATACGACCTTAGTGTCCGTGACCTTCCCCATTTTCTCCCCGAAAGCTTCCACGACTTCATCGACACCGTTTTCTATCCCCCCCTCAATGCTCTCTAGCATGTACGCCAGCTCCAAACTGTGTTGGGACGAGGAGAGTGTTAGCACTTAGCTTTGTGAAAGATGCATAATCTTCAAAGGCCTCTAAGAGATCTTGTCCCTCTCCCCCCTCCCCCCCCTCTCTTCCGCTCACCTTCTCCTCCCCATTTTAGTAGCCTCCGTCGGGTTGTCCTTCGTGTCCAAACAAACCACAACCATAGGCGCGAACCTCTCCGTCGGTTCCCTCCCCTGTAAATCCTCCACAACCGCGTCGTATATCCTCTCCTCAAACGCCAGCACAACATCGTGTGATGATAACACTGAGGTCGGAGTGTCCTGCCAGCGGGTCGGGGACTGCTTGACGGCCGCACCGCGCTTGCATAATGGTATGATACCGTTCATAGTGAAGAAGTTAGGATCCTCACGCGCTAAGGAATCGTACATCTGCTCGTAGGGTGTACCGAACTTGAAGATCTTAGGCTCCAAAGGTGTGCGGCCGGGGAGACGGACCTGGGAACCGGTACCGTAAGAGGTGCAGGGGAGGTGGGCGTTGACGAAACAGAGGTGGGACTCCATGGAGCGGTTTATGTTCGAGGAGCATACTGTGGCATAGTTGAATTTTGCTTCCTGTGGGTGTGTGTGTGTTGGGATATGGGGTTTGAGGATTTGGTGTGTATGATGTGTGTATATGTATGACGTATGTACGTGTATGACGTGTCTATGACGTTTAAAAATAGGCTCCACACTTCCTGTCGGGACTTTGGGTTCTGATTTGGTTCCAAATTAGGCCCAAATTAGCTCCATATTTCATCCAAATTCACTTACACGGACAGAATTAGATTCAGGAGGAGGACCAGGTGGTGTCTGAGGTCGTGGTGGAAGCTCTTCCATGAATAAGAGACTTTTGGGACTTTCAAGGGAGGCCACAGGGGGGCATTGATTTGGGCATTGATTTGGGTTGATTTGAGCTCATTTGGGCTCTAGAGTCTGAAGTGCACTTTTTGTATGACAATTTTAGATACTTTTACGACCAAGGAAATTATTGCGAAAGTACCCAGCGAAAGCGCCGCTCTTACTAACGACTCCCCCTCCGAGACTAGTCTCTTCCTTGCTTAATGACCACCTCGCTGACCTCGCAAAAGGCTTCGCCGAGGCGGCCTTGGCCTCACTTTTAAACGTCTGCACCCTTGCAAGGTGCGGCGAAGGGTGCGGCGGAAGGCTCTTCTTCCCAAGGGCATCATCAGGCACCGGGTTGAGAGTGAGAAGACTTTTGCTGCGATTTAGCTGGCGGCGGTCCTGGAATGGGATCTTCGTACTGCTGTTGCCTGACCACCCTTGTGTTAACCGGCATATTCTTCAACTGCCTCTCATAAGATCTTCTCAGCATCTCATCCTCGAACCTCCCATAGAGACTCTTGCCCTTCTTCTTCTCCCCCCCCCC
>BRYA01000104.1:47367-62401 GCA_030267965.1 Triparma columacea | reverse complement strand
TTGGATTGGGAAAACAACCTTGTACACACACACACCACTCCCCACTTTAGACTTCTTTGGGGATTTAAGGATTAAGAAGGAGGACTCATGCTAGGGGTGCGCGATTAGGCAGCTTCCTAAACGTCTAAATAAAACTATTTCAATATTCAAATGCAATGTGTGTTGCCTTCCGTGTGTGCGTCACGCTGTGTACTCGCCCCTGACTTGTGCGTGAACATCACTCGCTTCTTCGCGGTTGGGGGGGAGGGGGGGCAATGCTTTTCGAACCTCACCTCTTCCTTTTCTTGGACAGTGAGAATCTGCGAACACTCTGCACAGCAGGCGCACCAGGAAGATTTAGCCAACGAGCAACATCGGGGCGACATTGGAACGTCGTTCCCTTCTTCGAATAGTAGTACCAGTTTCCTGACCTATTGCGTCTAGCAGACCAGTCCTCGAGTGAATCTCGCTTCCCACCACATGAGATGACATAGGAGGCGAGCTTCTCAAGTTTCTCCTTACACTCCTCATGCGACGCAGTATTTTCGATAGTGCGCGGCTCAACCTTCGGAGCACCAGGGAGCTTGAGCCAACGAGCAACATCGGGGCGACTTGCGAAGAACTTCGTTCCCTCCTTCGGATAGTAGTGCCATTGTCCTGATACACGTTTAGCAGACCAGCCCTTGACTAGATCTCGCTTCCCACCACATGAAACGAGATAAGAGGCGAGCTTCTCAAGGGGCTCATACCGGGCGAATTTGCTGGACTGCTCAACTTTCGGGGCACCAGGGAGCTTAAACCAACGAGCAACTTTGGCGCGACTTGTGAAACTCTTTCCCTCCTTTGAAACGTAGTACCAGCTTCCTGACGGGTAACGTCTAGCAGACCAGCCTTCGAGTAGATCTCGCTTCCCACCACATAAAACGACATATGAGGCGAGCTCCTCAAGTTTCTCCTTACACCCATAAAAGGCCATAAGACGCTTTGTAGACGTGGCACCTATCATGATTTCATTACTCTTCTTAGCCCTCTTATTTTCCCTTGTTGGTGCGAAGTCCTTGAATAAGTCATGACACAATTCCTCCACCTCCTCATCTTCCTTGTTGTCTTCACTAGCGTCGTCGTCAACGTCGTCTTCAGAGATTGAGAACGTGTCTGAGACCTTATCATAGGTGATCACTGTGTATTTGACGTTCATGACCTTTTTGTTGTGTGATTGAGGGTGTTATGATAGCAATGATACCGTGTTAAAGACGCTAAGTAGCTCAGGAGGGTTAGTGTGGTGTGATTGACAAAGAACAAGGGAGAGGGATGGAGGGAGTGGGGTTTTTTAGTGATTCATACACGGTTGAGGCCAAACTGTCTCGTAGAAAGTGTTGATATAGGTTACACTGAGCCATGGAAGCGGCAGGATGACCGAAAGAGACGCTGACAGGCTGGAAGGAATTTGGCCTGGCGGAGGAGACACCAAGGAACAAGACCAAGGATGTTCATTGCGGCGTCAATGGCGGTTATCTGCCCAATAGCAACCCCAATATGATACTAACAGTATCGGTGATATGGCCGAAAGTAGTATTATCTCGTCTATGAGACGAAAAATCCAAACCCAATGCATACTCACTCTCGACCATGAATGAGGAGGGGAAATAACTTGAACTTGACGTGAATAGGAGATAAAAGTCAACAATACGAGAAAATACAACTGGCGAAAGCATTGAAAAGGGTCATCATTGTCATTGTTGTCCGCCTTACCTTAAGAAAGCTATCTAAATGGAATTCTGGAATTGGACCTGGAATTCACCAATTTAGACCAAATCCTTAGGGGCCGCTAAAGGTCATTTCCTCTATTCTCACATTAACACAACTATCTATAATATTCATATAATGACATCAATTAACACCAATACCCCAATAACGCCCTCAAACAATGAAAGAATAAGAGCATCATCGATGGTCTCCGACTCTGGAGATTCATCAGCCTCCATTGATTCAGCTGACGAAGCTCTTATGGAGATGCTCGGGTTGCAGACGTTCGGTCTCTCTTCATCGTCTTCATCATCCTCTCCCCTCCCCCCTCCCTCCTCCTCCCCCCCCCTCCCTCCCCTCCCCTCCATCCGTCTCCACCGAAATCCCCATCTCCCCACCACCTCCCTCTACCTAACCTACCTCCCCACCGTCCCAACCTCACTCTGTTCCTACATACTCTCCCTCCCAGGCGTCAACGTCCCCTCCTCCTACCGTTACGTAACCTCCGCCGTCAACGTTGCATGGGACGGGAGCAGGCAGGAGGTGCAGATATCAGACCCTAACAACCACGGCGTTCTCCTCCTCTCAGACCCCGGCCCTCGAGCATCCTACGCACGCGACGGTGTGACCGAGGGTGTCCTAGGCGGAGGCTTCGGGAAGCAGCTGGTCAGATCGAACTTCTGGGAGAGGCTGAGGTCGACCGGTGTCCTCCACGGGATGTACGATAGCTGGGACGGGGGGGGCAGGGTTTCCGACATGGTTAAGGTGAACCCTAGACTAAGGGTGTTAAGGTACGATTCTGATAACGGGGACGACTTTAGACCTCACTTTGACGCTGTTACAGAGGACAGGGAGGGGCGCCTAGGTAAGGTCGGACCTGGTTGGGTCTGGAGGAGTTACCTGACCGTCCTTTTGTACCTGAACTCCGGCTTCACCGGCGGTGAGACCGTCTTCAAGCAGACGTCGGGGGGGGGGGAGGGTAAGGTAACTCCTAGGACCGGTTGGGCTTGCGTCTTCGAGCACGACCTCTGGCACGAGGGGAGGAAGCTCGCGGACGGGGTTAAGTACATACTCAGGACCGACGTCATGTTCCTGGTAAGGGAGGGGGTTGGGGGGGAGGGGAAGGTTGAGGGGGACGGAGGTGACGACAAACAAGGAGAGGAACCAAGCGTGGGGGAACTACTGATTGAGAGAGGGTTCAAGGAGGAGGATGTTGATACACTCAAGGGGATGGGGATGCCAGAGACGGTGGAGGCGTTCAAGGGACCGGGGAGGGAGGTTCTAGGGGAAATATTGAAAGAGGGGGGGATGGAGGGGTGGGAAAGAGTCCTGGAGATTGTGTTTGACGAAGGGGAGAAGGGGGGAGAATAGAATAGAATGTTGTTGTATACGAACTGTAGGGGTTGTATTTATGCGCGAAGAGCAGCTGGATAATGGTCACGGACTCCTCGCTTTGCTCGTCACTTTGATCTTCGCTCCTCTCGCCTCACTCATCTTTCCCCAAGTGGTCCTCAATATACTTCTCCACTTCCCCCGCCTTTTCCAAGTGCATCCAATGTCCCGCCCCTTCTATCTTCCTAACCGTGACCCCCCCTCCCTCCTCCCCCCACCCCCTCTCGTACATGTCGCTGCAAACGCACCCGTCCTCGTCCCCGCAGATCATTAGCACCCCCCTTGCCTCCCTGTCCAAGTCAAGGAAGGACATGGACAGGGGGTGGAGCGAGAGGAGCCTGCTAACCGCCCCCCCCCCCGCCCGCCCAACGAGCCCCGCCAGGGCCGGGGGAAGGTACGAGTACGCCACGAGGGCGGGGGTAAGGAGAAGGAGGAGGCCTCTGACGAGAACGGAGTTTAAGGCGACGTTGGCACGGTAGTAGCCCAGGGCGTTGGAGAGGGCGCGACCTCGAAGGAGGGACGATAAGACGTGATCCTTGAAGGGCCTATCGTGGAAAGAAGGAGACCAACGAGACATTAATACGAAGGGGAGAAAACCACCGATCCGGAGCAGGACATCGGGGACTACGGGAAGCTGGAAGAAGGAGATGTACAGGCTCTGACGAATCTGACGGGGGCAGTGGAACGCTATCGAGGTCAAAAAATCTGCGATGAATCGAGTGCGAGAATGAAGGAGGTGTTAGCAATAATTCAGGAAAGAGCATGCCCTTTAAGGCGAGTTGCGTTCTAATCCTCCCCACGGCTCGCTTCGCTCGTCTCTTCTTTCGCTTCACCCACCTGGTGGCACGGCGAGGAGGGTGAGGGTCTTTATTATCTCCCTATTCTTCAAATAGTAAGCCTGCGCAATAACAGACCCCCAGTCGTGCCCTATTAGGTGAACCTTCGTCGCAGTGTGTTGGGAGAGGATGAGGGAAATCAAATTGGACAGGGAAGCAGTGAGGTTGGCAAGCGAGAACTTTCCGTTCGCGTACGACTTCACCCCCTCCGAATCTTCCTCAGAGCTATAACCAGGCAGCCAGGGTGTGTAGCACTTGTATCCCGCCTTTGATAGCCTTACTTTTAAGCTCCCCCAAGTCTGAGGAGTATCAGGGAATCCGTGGAGGAGGACAACTGGAGGGAGTTCGCTCTTGGATACCTGCACCTGCAGAGGTTCATGCAGGAGGAAGGGAGGGACGGTCTTGTCAGTGAACACAGGTGCCCTAGAGCAAGGTACGGGTGAGAACTAATCTTACAAAACTTTTCTTCTAAGGGCTTTTACAAACATCGTGGCAAATATATCTCTAAGATGAAAAATTATCACATCCGCGACAAGCGACAATATCAACAGAAAAAAATCGGTTGCCTCACATATTTTTGAGTGTTGCTGTTGAAGAGAAACTTTCTTAGAGAAAAGGACGAGCACTGGAACAGAGCACTGTTAGGGTTACGACTTTGTCGGGACTGTGCAACACGCAGCAAGGTTTTTAAATCTCACGCAGCTTCCGAGCCGCAGTCTCGGTTCCCGTCGCAGAGGAGCTCCTCCTCTGCGACGGCATGAGCACCACTACACGGAAAGTGACATCCCGAGCGATCTTTGGGCAGTGCTGCAAACGGACAATGATTGCGATCGTCGTCTCTTGCAGTCTGTTTTGGACGATGAAGAGAAAGTGAAAGGAGAAAAGGATGCTACAGAAGAGGCGGTGGAAGAGGCGGTGGAAGAGGCGGTGGAAGAGGTAGCAGAAGAAAAAGCTGCTGGAACAGAGGGGGGAAATAATACGAAAATATTTAATATTTGAAACATTTTCATAATTCATTAACGCCCCTCTTGTCCCTCAATCTCCCATAAGATGGTGATCATCTCTTTCCACTCCCCGGCCAGTGCTGCATCAGCAAAGGTAAATGCGACCATATGCCCTTCCCTTCTGTTTATGCGCACCATTTTGGCTGTTTTCCCTACCTTGAGAATGTCCAGGGTCGACAACCAGCCATTATCTTCCCCCGACGACCAACACACAACATGCCTCTTTCTCTTCTCTGGATCTCCTCCAACATCAATCACGTCCTTTCCCTTCATCACTGTAATCTTCATGTCCTTCCCTTTAACGACAGCATCAGCACCAATCTTGAGACGGGCGTCAATTTCTACCCCCTCTTCACTCAGAGTGAAGCTCTCGGGCTTTACCCACCCAGTTTCATCGCCCCTACTGAAAAAATACTTCTTGTAATCTTCGCTGAAATAAACCTTCCATTTCTCTTCAGATTTGTCGCTGTCGGCTGATTTCGCCACCAGAGAAGGGGGCTCCGAGATCTTTCGCGAAGCAATAGCCCCCGCCATGGGATTTAGAACCTTGAAGCTCTCATCATTATCAAATGTCGCGTTAGTGACAGCTTCAAAAGATTCTTCATCGATCACTGGCGGTACAGCAGAACTCGTCCTTGTAACTTGATTAGCGGCACTTTGTCTTCTCGCGCGAATGCTTGACGCTGCAAGAGCACCTACTGATGATCTACGACGACTTCGATCCTTCTTGTACACGTCAAATTTAGATAAAGAGGCGTTAACTTTGACCGCCTCTTTTGTCAACGTTGTCGGAGTTGTAACCGTTGTCGGGGTTGCATCAGTTGCACGTGGGGGTTCCGCCGCACGAGAGGCCTCCGCCGCACGAGAGGTCTCCACCGCACGAGAGGTCTCCGCCACACGAGAGGTCTCCGCCGCACGAGAGACTTCTGCCTTTTTTGACTCTATTTCTTTCTGCATTTTCTCGACATTCCTCTTAATTTCCGAGGCTTTTGCGGCACGAGCATCTTCTGCACGAGCTTCCGCTGCACGAGAGGCTTCTGCTGCACGAGAGGCTTCCGCCGCACGAGCTTCCACCGCACGAGCCTCCGCCGCGCGAGCTTCCGCCGCACTAGCTTCCGCCGCACGAGAGGCCTCCGCCGCACGAGAGGCTTCTGCCTTTTTTGTCTCTATTTCTTTCTGCATTCTCTCGACATTCTTCTTAATTTCCGAGGCTTCTGCGGCACGAGCTTCCGCTGCACGGGAGGCTTCCCAACCGACTTCGTGGTCGCCCTCGTCGACTTCCTTCAAACTGCTGCTGCTCTTTACAAGACTTATGGCACTTTTGATCGTTCCCATGAGGGAAGAGCGTCGTTGGCTCTTCTCAGGCTTGGTTGGCACTGGTGGGGGTTCAACAGAATTATTATCCTCCACTGGAGCCGGAGGCAGCGCTACCGATGCTCTTTGAACCTTATGATCCTGCTTTATAACCAGACTACTTGCATGCAGATCCATTGCGGAAGTTCCTCTCGGCCTTTTCACAGCGTCGTCTCGAGAAGATACTTTCACAACAGTTTTCCCCTTCCGTGAGGCTTCGACCTCGCTCTCAAGCATTTTGATCCACCTTTTCATTTCCTTGCGTTCCTCCTCCATCTCAGACTCAAGACGCCCAACCTTTGCTAAAAGGGTTGACCGAGCCTTGTCGACGCCCGCCTTTTCACGTTCAAGATTCTTGAGCTTCAAGTTAAGGTCCCTAATGGCAAGCTCTTTTTTCTTATTCTCATTTTGTTCAAGTGAACTAGCACGCGATGCCGACTCAAGCTCTGATACCAGCTCCGCAATTCTTCCGTTCATTGCGATGAGGGGGCTTTGATCATCTTCTTTCGAGGAAGAAATATCTGATTTCTTGACAACAATACTGTTGAGCGACAAGTCGTAGAGATAGTTACATGAGTGGGTGTGTTGCAGAGTTGTGTCGCGGCTTTATTCATTGGACTACATTTTCTCGCCCTCCGATCTCTCGTCCATTCTTACCTCTTCTTCCGCTTTGCTCTTGTAGTGAAGCTACTAACGTCTTTCATGGAGCCTTCATTTGAACTCCTTTTATGCTCCATCCAACTTCTCCGCTTGTCAGCGATCGACTTCATCTCGATGCTTCCATGGCCATCATCATCATCACCATCACCATCACTGGTGCTTGTAGGTGCTCTCTTCGCTTGCAGTGGGTTAACGGCCTGAAGCTTGCTTCCACGCCGTTTCTTGACAATTCTCTGTCGATCTTTCGCCATCCCCTTTGTGCCGAACTTCATGAGCCAGCGTGAACTTTTCGACATCTTTTCATCTTCTTTAAAGTCTGTCTCGCCTGTCTCCGACGCAATCTGCACGATGACGGAATCTACGACCCTAATTACGAATTGAAGATAGAGTTGACGGCCCATCAACTCGAAAATGCCCTTCAATCTCAGACCTCCTCCCACGAAAGTACACATAGTAACCCCGCTTCCACAATCCTTCAATAAGAACGAATACAGCTCCATCTCACCCCGCTCGAAGCCATCTTTGTGGGTGTCGTCCTTTGTTCGAATGTGGTTCTCTCGAATTGATCTCGCCGTGACGAGGAGACAATCACTTTCTTCGCCGCTTTCGCTTTGATATTTCATATCCTCTCTCCACTCTTCCATTAAGAACTCCCTTTTCTTCAGTCCAAACACAGGAATCGACGCCCCCATTCTTTTGACCACAGAATATAGCTTTCGTTGGGGGAAGGTGCGATCTTTACTCTTCCTAAACTCCTGAAACCCCGTTCGGTTTTCTTCGTCGTAGCGAGTCTCCCCGTCTTCGTTGATAAAAAAGTCACGGACGCGATCGTAGTCTTGATAAATCGGGAATCGACAGCGGACTTGATCAACGTACCCGCTCCCGGTTTCATCAGGTGAACTACAACGCCAATGTGCCTCTGCTCCTGTCAACCACTCGTTAAGCCAATACTTGAAGTCCTCATCGTCTCCATAGTCCTCCTCGATGGATTTCCAGCCAGCCTCCTCAACATTTGCAGTCATGAGAGCCATGTTGTATGCTCGAAAGCCCTCTCCGGAAATCTCCAACTCGGACCAAAGTTTCTTGTGCACCTTTCCATTTGCCTTTGCCGAAACCATAAAAGTTTCGACCTCGGTCTTATAGATTTTCTTCGAATCGTACCATTCTGTTAAACCTCTAATGTCAAGCTGCCCTCTTTGGGATTCGGTTAACACTGTCGTCTTATGAAATAACATGCTGAAAAGGGTTTCTGTCATTGGAATGACGGCCTGCCATATGGCGAGCACAAATGCGGTACAATTACATGCGACTAAGATGAGTCCGAAGAGCGTTTGGTCATAATCGTCTTCGTCATCAACTTTCGTCTTGATCAGCATTGCGGCGAAGAGCGTGAAAAAAATCGCCCACTGCGACACTATTGCGAGTCGGTTGTCGTGTGGGTTCTCAAAAGGACGTAAATGAGTGTAAAGTACAATCGAGATGATCGCGAACAGCATGGCAACAGCTACTTGAGTAGTTTCCCCTGGCCTGACCAACACAAGCATTCCAGTCATCATCAACCTCCGCACGCACTCAATGACCTCAAAGTACCAATACCTCGGTTTGTACATCTCCCACAGGAACGAAATCTTGATCAACTTGGTATCCCGGTCCCGCTCATCACTGCTCAACTCTCTCCTCTTCTTCACCAAAACGTAAGCATAAAAGACGGTGATTCCAAGGGGATACACCAATATCATGCTCATTGCGTAGATTTTGTCAAGGCGATGACCAGGCGAATCACAGTCAATGGATTGATCGCTTCGCAGATATTCAACAGGATCATCCCCGACGTGTTCACACTGGAACGTCTTAAATATTGTCGTAGAAACGCTGTTGAAAACTAGATATGTGAGCCCGAGAAACAGTAGGTAGCATCCGTCCTTCAGTTTGGTTGCAGCAAAGCTACGCTTCTCCGCATCTATTTTTGGATCTGAGGCAAACTTCTGCATTGGGAGTTTCACGCGGGTAATGAACATATAAAACAAGAAAATTAGCCCGACAACCGCAAGTGGTCCGATTGTTGCAAGCAAGAGGGTGTGGTGAAATGTAGTATCAACCACGCAGCCAGCGGCCGTCAGCTTGAGGGCGTCCAAACTCTAGAGGAGGGGGGGAGGGCAATGCGAAGAACGGATTGCGGTTAGAAAAGCACTTGCAAAAACCTACCCCCCTCCCCTCTTCATCTTCCATTGCCCCCCCCCCCGTTTCCCCTCGCCACCCTCACCATAACGCTTTCAATTCTCCTCCCGAAGTCCTCAAAAAGTGCTGGATACCTAACGTCCAGGATATTCTCGTACTGTGAGACAATCTGGTAACACGCCACGAGGATCTTGCCTTTCGTTTTGGCTCGATTCCAAATCGAATTGCGATTCTTCCTCAAGTGATATACTTCCTCTTCTGTTAGTTCCTTACCAAGGTCAACAAGGTCAAACGACGAATTCCTATTCTTCATCTCAGTCGCAAAGGGGGACATGCCAACACTCCCCCTCCGCGGTGAAACGTTACTAACCCTTGACTCTCCGCCGCTGTCTCGCATTAAGCTCTCTCTCTCTTTATTACTGCCACAGATATGGAATTGGACAAGTCTTTGGTAAATGCGTTTGCGGACCAAGAAAAGAACTAAAAGAAGGAAACCGAGCATTACTAAGGCCGCATAAATCATCTGAGGAGGTATGAAGGTTTCGCCGCAAACCTCGCATCCACCCAGCACTGATATCACGTAGTCGTCCTCGCAGACATTGCACTGAGGACCACGATGCCCGATCGTACACTGATCGTCGACATTAGTGGTCCCGAGAAGTCCAGAAACGTTTTTCTGCCCTCCACACGCTGATTTCGTGTAGCACTCAACCACATTTGCAGAGTCGCCGCTGGAACGCCAGAAGCCATCCATCACCGGCAACGTTGCCAACGTAACGCCTCGTTCGTTACATTTTGTCCCATCTGGACATTCCTTGCACTCGCCGATGAAATCAGCGTATTCTGCACCGTAAGGTGGATGCGGATTGAGGTAGTAGTTACGTTCACACGCGCAGGAAGTTTTGTTTATCGGAGGATGCTGATCAGCGTGATCATCTCCTAAAAGCACCATAATACTGTGAGAGGTTTGAAAGGAATCTTTTACAGCGTTTTGGTCGCAAGAGAGACAAGGTTCGTTCCCTATAAAGTCCTTGTAAGCGCCAGCCCTGCATATCGCACACTGCTGCAGAGATTGGATAAACTCGAAACCGACATCACACTGACAGGTAAGAATCCCGTTCTCGGTGATGGGGACGAAGCCAACCTTACAACGGCAGCCTGTAAAATCAGGCAATGATTCTTGGGTTCCGGGGCACAAAGAACACGTACCCGTGGCATTTTCGGAAGCGTACTTGCCGAGAGGGCACACGGTGCACGAACCCTCGGAGATGCCACTAAATTTCCCTGCGGGACAGTCGAAGCAAAAGTCATTCGTGGGAGAAGACTTCTTCCCCGAAGAGCATGAATGACACATACTTGCCTCTTCGAGTGCGACCTTTCCTATATCGCACTGCTGGCACTGTGAAGCACCGTTTCCGGAGTAAGTCCCAGCGTGGCACGAAGTGCACCCGGTGAGTGCAGCGTTGCTAATTTTCCCCGCGATGCACCTAGCGCATGTGCTACTACCAGACGAGGCAAAACTCCCTTGCTCACATGCGGTGCAATTGCTGTCTCCAGCCACAGAAAATTTCCCCGCTGGGCAGGCCACACATAGATCTTGCTGTGGCGTCGGAATTGTGCCTGACGGGCATAGATTGCACACGTTTGTTGGCGAGCTCCCGCTGAACTCTCCGGGATTGCAGAGAAGACATTCAGTGTTATCAGCACTGCTTTTTGTCCCAAGAGCACATTGTTGACATGCAACGGCTTCTTCACCAGAAATAAACCCAGGCAAACAGTCGCTACAAAGCCCAGACATCTCATCAGCGGCGAACTTTCCAGCTTCACACAACTTGCATTTCGTCAACCCGACCCGGTCGGCATATCTTCCCGCCTGACAGGTCTTAAATATGTTGTCTCCTTCTTCGTTAACGCCATCGCAAACCTGTCCGATAGCGCAGTAACAAGCTGAGCAACTTAATTCTTCTTCGGCCTTGGCGCCTTCGCGAACGAACGCCTGCGCTGTAAATCCGGGATCACATCCTTTAACACACTTTGTCGAGCCCCTTTCGTCTTCATAGGTTGATTTCGGGCATGGGAGGCAAGCAGTTGCGTTCGGCAAGTTGTTGTACTTGCCTGCAAAACAATTTTCGCAGTCATTCAAAGAGTCGTGTGTGGTGTGGTCGGAATCGTCATAATTGTTGAAGCGCCCAGGAGGACAATTGACACAGAGAGGTGATCCAGCGTCACTATACGTAGCGAAATCGCAGTTTTGACAGTAGCTTTCAGAATTGTGGTATTCTGAACTTGTTGCTTCATCTGAAAGGTACTTGCCAGCTGCACAATTCACGCAAGGAGTGCCTTGTGAGGACGAGTACTTCCCGGCGGAGCAAGTTGAGCATCCTGAAGCGCCGTCTTCGGAGCCCTCACCGGCAGAACAGTTTTCGCAATTTTCCTCTCCCACGTGGAGCCCTGCAGTCTCTGCATCGTCTTCGAGGTACTTTCCCGAGGAACATAGGATGCAAGACGCCGTGCCTGTATGCGGAGCATACCTGCCTGCTCTACAAATCTGACAGCTTTCGAGAAAGCTGTGTTTTGAAGCATCCGTACCGTTGTCTGCGATGAATCGTCCAGTAGGACAAACCGTGCATGAAGGGCTTGCTACCATGGACGAATATTTCCCCGCCTCACACACGAAACAGTCTTCGTCCTCATCGTGGTGACGTTCGTGCGTCGCCTGGTCTTCATTATATTTTCCAACATCGCAGGCAGAGCAGAACTGGTCACCTTCATTGCTCGTTTTCCCCTCGGGACAGATGGCGCAATCCAACTCCATGTCGTGTCTTGTCGGATCAGTTGTGTCATCCAAGAACTTCCCAGCGACGCATGGTTGACAAGTGCTTGCGCCGGTGTTGGTATTGTAGTGGCCACCGGCGCAAACAAGACATTTTGATTCTAAATGCTCTGATGGTGAAGAACCGTTGTCCGAGAGGAACCGACCTTTAGCACATTTCATACAAAGCCCCCCCCGTTCAGAAAACTCCCCTGCTAGGCACACAAAGCAACTGTCTGAGCCTTGCACCGATGATGCGCCAGCGTCACAGTCCAGACATTTCCCTACGGCATCATGGTCGACGTAATTATTCGAATAAGGGAGGTATCGCCCTGACACACAAGGTGTGCAGTCTGAAGATCCCTTGGAGCTCCAAGTTCCAGAGGCGCACACAGTACAATCAGACAGATCATCATGATCGTATTCATTAGAGTCGTCGTTTGAGTTTGAGGAGCCAGCAGGACAATTCAGACATTCACTAAGCCCCGAATGATTCGCGAACTTCCCTTTTTCGCAGATTGAACAGGAACTCAGCCCGGCATGCGTCGCCGATGCAGCTGCCGCGTGTTGATTGTATCTGCCCTTGGGACATTCTGAACAAGTTGCAGCACCTTCTTCGCTATACTTCCCTTCGCCGCAGAAGAGACAATCTGCCGAGCTATCGTGCCAGATGGAATTTGTGGCATCATCACTAATGTAAGTCCCAGCTTCACAATAGGTGCAATCTGATTGACCTCCCAAAGAGAATGTCCCAACTTGAGGGAGGGAGGTGTGAGGGAGTGAGGGGAGGGGTGAGGGAGTTGAGGGGGGGAGAAGGGGGGGGCAAGGGGGGGCAAGGAAGGGGCTGTAAAAACGAAGAGAAGAGGAAGCTGACTGAAATGACAGATTCAGCTTCGACAACGGCGGGCTCTCGTCCAGCTCACCTCCGCAGATCTTGCAATCCAACACATCATCGTGACCAACAGCTTCATTAGCTTCGCCTCGGAGGAACGTTCCAACAGGGCAGTCGACGCATTGACTCTGGCCAAGCATATTATTGAATTTCCCACTTTCGCACGTTCTGCAGAAGGTTTCAGAAATGTGAGCTTCAACTACACCAGTTGGGGCAAGATATTTCCCGAGCCCACAAGCCATGCAATTTGCCTGACCTGGGCTCGGATTGTAGTGACCTCCCTCGCATACTAGACACTTGCTCTCGCTGTTGTGCAACGTATGATCTGTGCCGTTGTCAGAGAGATATTTGCCTAAGCCGCACATCGTGCACGTTTCGGCACCAACCGTGCTCCACTGGCCTTGAAGGCAAATTTTGCATGAGCTGCTCGCCGGGGCACCATACTTCCCATTTTCACATAGTAAGCAATCATCCGAGCTGTCGTGGTTCTCTTTTTTTGTACCGCTGTCTGCATTATACCGTCCACCGCTACAAGCAATGCACTCGGTCATTTGTGAATTATGCTGATAAAAACCTGCATCGCATACGTCGCAGACAATCGAGGCGCTGCTACTTGTGTATGTACCCGCTTCACAAACTTCGCACAGTGACTGGCTAACCATCGACTGATATGAGCCGGGAGCGCACTCAATTTTGTCAGATTCGGCTGGGCAGTAATGACCGACAGGGCAATCAAGACAAGTCGCTTCTGCTCCGCTGCTGTACTTTCCAGCGTTGCATGCCGTTTGATTTCCGTGACTGTCACACACGTTACCCGGAGGACAGGCGTAGCACGATGTCGATCCAACTTGAGAGAATGTCTCGAACGGACAGTCCTGACAAGTGATGGCACCGTCGATCTTTGAAATTGTATTTCGTGAGCAGTCGATGCATGCATCCACAGTGTAGTGAAGGCTTGCGAAGTTAGCATCATCTTTGAGGTATTTTCCCGCTGCGCAGAGCAGGCAGGAACTAAGACTATCGCGGTCTGAAGCCGACGCGTCTGCATCAAAAGGTTGGAAACGTCCGGCAGGGCATGGTGAGCATGGAACCGCGAGAGAGACAATATTATTATAGCTTCCACCCTCGCAAAGTTTGCACGAGGAAAGAGAATCATGGAGAGCACTGTCTTCAGCTTCATCGTCAAGGTACCGCCCAACTGGGCAAGATGTGCAAATTGGCGAAGCAGTAGTTGAGTACTTTCCTCCTGAGCAGACAGTGCATTTGGATTCAGAGTCATGAAGCGACTCGTCTAAAGCAGCGTCTTCTAAGAACTTGCCCCCCGAACAAGCGTTACATGAACCTTGTTCGGCAAATGACCAATACCCGGCACGGCAAATAGAACAGCTATGTGAAGCCTCGGTAGAGAATCGTCCCGCTGAGCAAACCTGACAGTCTTCAAGAGCGTCGTGGTTTATTTCGTTGCTACCGTCATCATTCAAGTATCGCCCAGCGCTGCAATTCGAACAAGATGGCGATGAAGGGCTTGTGGCAATCGTGCCTTTGCTACAAACCAAACATGACTCAGTAGACGAGTGCAATGTAGCATTTTGGGAATCGTCCCGAAGGTAGCGCCCTAGAGGACAATCACTGCAAACAGTAGAAGCGAGTTTGGGCGCAAATTTCCCTGAAGCGCAAATTTTGCAATCTAAATTGTCATCGTGAGCCTCTCGGGATGAACCTAGGTCACTAATGTAAGTGCCTGCGGGACACCGTTGGCATATTGCTGAACCCGGAGTAGAAGAATAATTCCCCCCTCCACAGATGAGACATTGATTCTGATTGACATGAAGAGTTTCGTCGGTTGCACGGTCAGAAAGGTAAGTCCCTTGAAGACAAAGGGCACAAAAACGCGACCCTTCATCAGGAGCGTATGACCCAGCCTTGCATATGCTGCAGTCGCCAGTGTCATCGTGACTGGCAGCAGCGACACCATCATCCTCTTGGTATCGCCCGGCAGAGCAATCTGTGCAGGAGGACGATCCCGTTTCAGTCGCGATCTTACCATACCCGCACACAGAACAATCCGATTCTTGATCGTGATGCGATGAGTTGGTGGCGGCGTCTGACAGAAACTTTCCCCGAGGGCAGTCTGTGCATTCAGCCTGACCCTCCGTTGCCGTGATCTTTCCCCCCTCGCACA